>PVLA01008407.1:0-89231 GCA_004027455.1 Hydrochoerus hydrochaeris | reverse complement strand
TACATTTTTAGTTAGGTTGATTCCTAAGTATTTCATTTTTTTAGATGTTATTGTAAAGGGTGATATTTCCATAATTTCTCTCTCAGTGAGTTTTTTGTTTGTGTACAGGAATGCTATTGATTTTTGAGCATTGACTTTGTATCCAGCTACACTACTGAACTTGTTTATTACCTCTAGCAGTCTTTTAATGGAGTTTTTTAGTTCTTCTATATAGAGTATCATGTCATCTGCAAATAGTGATAATTTAACTTATTCCTTTTCTATCTTTACTCCTTTTATTTCTCTCTCTTGTCTGATTGCCCTGGCTAGTGTTTCCAGAACTATGTTGAAAAGGAGTGGTGATAGTGGACATCCTTGTCTTGTTCCTGATTTTAAAGTGAAAGCTTTCAGTTTTTGTTCATTTAGTATAATGTTGGCTGTTGGTTTGTCATAGATGGCCTTTATAAGATTGAGGTAGATGCCGTGTATTCCGAGTTTCTGAAGGGTTTTTATCATGAACATATGTTGGACTTTGTTGAAAGCTTTTTCTTCATCTATTGAGATGACCATGTGGTTTTTGTTTTTGGCTCTGTTGATGTGGTGTATCACATTTATTGATTTGTGTATGTTAAGCCATCCCTGCATTCCTGGAATGAACCCCACTTGGTCATGATGTATAATCTTCTTGATGATTTGCTGCTTTCTATTTGCCAGTATTTTGTTGAGAGTCTTTGCATCAATGGTTGTTAGTGAGATTGGCCTATAATTCTCTTTTTTGGTTGGATCTTTCTCTGGTTTTGGTATCACAGTAATACTTGCCTCCAGGAATGATTTAGGGAGGATTGCTTTTTTCTCAATTTCATTGAAGAGTTTAAGGAGTACTGGCATCAAATCTTCTCTAAATTTCTTGTAGAATTCAGCTGTGAATCCATCACGACCCAGGCTTTTCTTTGTTGGTAAGTTTTTAATTACATTTTCAATTTCAATAGCTGATATTGGGTTGTTCAAAATTGCTATATCTTCTTGGTTGAGCTTTGGTAGTCCATATGTTTCTAGAAATCTGTCCATTTCCTCTGTGTTTTCCACTCTATGTGAGTAGAGATTTTTAAAGTAGGTATTCTTATCTTTTGAATTTCCATGGGATCTGTAGTAATTTCTCCCTTTTCAGTTCTTATTGCATGAATTTGGGTTTTTTCTTTCTTTCTCTTGATAAGATTAGCTAGTGGTTTGTCAATTTTGTTTATTCTCTCAAAAAACCAGCTTTTTGATTCATTAATTCTTTGTATTTTTTTTTAGTTTCAATTGCATTGATTTCTGCTCTAATCTTTACAATTTCCTCCTTTCTATGAGCTTTGGATTTAGCTTGCTCTTCTTTTGCTAGATGCTTGAGATGGAGCATTAGGTTGTTTATTTGTGCTCATTCTGTTTTCTTGATATGACAGTTTATTGCTATATATTCCCTCTTAAGACTGCTTTCATTGCATCCCACAGATTACAGTATGTTGTTTCTATATTTTCATTGAATTGTAGGTATTGTTTTATTTCTTCTTTAATTTCATCTGTAGCCCACTGGTTTGTTCAAAAGGCTGTTATTTAATTTCCATGTATTTATGTAGGTTTTACAATTTCTTTTGCCATTAATTTCCAATTTCAGTGCACTATGGTCAGATATTATGCATGGTATGATTTTAATACCTTTGCATTTACTTAAGAATATTTTATGGGATAATATATGGTCTATTTTGGAGAATGTCCCATGTGCAGCTGAGAATAATGTATATTCTGATGTGGTTGGGTGGAACACTCTGTAAACATCTACTAAGTCCAATTGCTCACAGGTATGACTTAGTTCTGTTATTTCTTTGCTAACTTTTTGTCTATTTGATCTATCTCTTTGTGACAATGGACTGTTAAGATCTCCTGTTATAATTGTGTTCTTGTGTATTTGGTTTTTCATGTCCATTAGTATCTGTCTTATATAGTTGGGTGCTCCTGTATTTGGCGCATATATATTTATAATTGTTAGTTCTTCCTCTTGAATTTTACCACTAACAAGTATGTAGTGACCTTCTCTATCTCTTTTAATAATTTTAGGTTTGAAGTTCACATTGTCTGCAAATAGAATAGCTACCCCTGCTTTTTTCTGGGTTCCTGTTGCATGGAATACTGTTTTCCATCCTTTGATTTTTTTCCTTTTGGGTCAGATGTTTTTCTTGTATACAGCATATTGTGGGGTCCTGTTTCTTGATCCATTCTGTCAATCTATTTCTTTTTATAGGTGAATTGAGGCCATTTATATTTATGGATATCACTGATATGTACTGGCTCAACTTTGCCATGTTATGTTCCAGTTGTTTCTTTCTGCTTTTCCTCTTATTTAATTGCCTATCCTACCTGGTGGTTTCTTTCTGTTGTTGTTTTGGGGATTGTGGTCATTTTTATCTCTGTCTAGTATGTCCTTCAGTATTCTTTCTAGGGTTGGTTTGGTGGACATGAATTTCTTCAGTTGTTCTTTGTCATGGAAGTATCTTGTTTCTCCATGAAATTTGAATGAAAGTTTTGCTGGGTATATCAGTCTGGGTTGAAGATTGTTTTCTTTCAGGGCTTGAAATACCTCACTCCAAGCTTTTCTTGACTTGAGGGTTAGTGCTTTGAAAAGTCTGCCATGATTCTAATGGGCTTTCCTTGATAGGTGAGTTGTGTCTTTTCTCTGACAGCTTATAATATTCTGTTTTTATGCTGTATGCCTGAGATCTTAATTGTTATGTGTCTGGGTGTGGATTTATGTTGGTTGTGACTGTTTGGCATTCTATATGCCTCACTTATCTGCATATAAGTTTCTTTCCCCATGTTTGGGATATTTTCTGCTATTATTTCTGTAAATACTTTATGTATATCATTTGCCTGCATGGCTGTATCTTTGCTAATGCCCATTATTCTCATATTGTTGCTCTTGGCATCATCATGAAGCTTCTGGATTGTCATTTCATGCTGCTTTGTTATTTTTAAAAGTTCTATCCTTTCCTGATCACTAACTGTGATCCTGTCCTCAAGGTCTGAAATCCTATCCTCAGCTTTCTTTAGGCGGTTTTGCACTCTTTCAATAGAATTTTTTGTTTCTTGGATGTCTCTTTGAGTTTGTTTCATGAATGCTGCTTGTTTTCTGTATTGTTCATTCAAAGTTTCAATCAGTTTCCCATGCTCATGTACTTTTTTCTCTAGTTCTTCTTTAGCTGCATTCAACAACTCCTTTACTAAAGTTGTTATTTCTATCTTTACATGGGAGACTACTTCTAATTTGATTTCCTCTATAGCTTGATGCAGTTGTTTTTTTATTTCACTGGCTATCTTTTCAGAGATTCCTGGTGTGTTACTTTTGGGGTCCTCTATTTTAGTGTCTCCTAAACTTGCTTTTGGTGAACTATGTGTTTGAGACTGCATTTTGCTTTTTTGTTTTGTCATTTTCACTCTGCCTGGTGTTTTCTATGTGTATGAGAGGATCACACACACTATTTTCAGACACACCAAAGTCTTACAGTTAGTTGGAGGGGGTTTTACTACTGGCCCTACTTATCCCCTGTACACCTCTATTTTAGGAGTATACTCAACACACTGATACAGTCAATCCACTGTAATCCAAGGTTCACCACCTGGGAGCAAAGTTCCAAATTTTCTCACACTAACTTGAGCCCGCTGGGATCTTCTGATGTTCCCGGTGGCAGGGTGGTCCCTCAGGGGAGGTTCCGGACAGCCCACCCCTGAGGTGGGCTTGTGCTGAATTCCTGGTGGCAGGGCGGGCCCATGGTGGAGATTCTGGGCAGCCCACCCCTGATGCGGGCTTGGGCTGAGTTCCTGGTGGCAGGGCGGGCCCAGGTGGAGGTTCAGGGTAGCCTACCCCTGAGGCGAGCTTGGGCTGAGTTCCAGTGGAGTATATTTTCTTTAAGATAACTTCTTTTAACTTTTCACTGGTCCTCTCCAATTTAGGCATTTCAAACCATCTAAAACTACTTTTTACACACAGGGTGAGGAATCCATCAAGCATATCTTTCCATTATTGGTAAAAGCACCAATTATTGAAAGTATCATCTTTTCCTCGCTACTTTATACTGCTACCTTCACTATAAATAAAATAACTACATATGTGTGTTTTCTGTATGTCCTATCTGGTTCAGTGGTGTCTGTCAGTCCTTGCCCTAATATTATATTTCCTTGGTGCTGTAGCTATATAGTAAATCTTCATATCTCATAGAATTAAAATTTCTATATTACTGTTCTTGAAGATTATGTTGGTTATGCATGGCTCTTTGCATACTTATATGCTTTTTAAAATCAGTTTACACACATACACACATATAACTGGCATAATGATAGGGTTTTCATTCTGACACTGTTCAGTATTCTAACTCAGGAATATGACAAATCCCTCCATTTATTTAGACCTTCTTTCATTTCTATTAATATTTCTAGTTTTCTGAGAGTTCATAAATGTGTATTAGCTATATTTCTAGATAGTTGGTGATTTTGAAAATTGCACACTTTGCATTTATTTCCTAATTAAGTACTTCTGATAGCTTCAATATATAGTTAATTTTTATATTGACTTTGTGTTGGCAGTTTTTGCAAAATTCAAATTTACCTGTTATTTTGGATTTTTTATATGTAATAAGGATTTTAGTTATTCTTTTTATAAATTTTTTTCATTGCATTCTCTGCTAAGCTCTTCAATAAAAATGTTGAGTAGAACATAGTGTTACAGGGTACATTTGCTTTGGTCCTAATATGATTTCAAAAAGGAGAAGCCTTTCACCCCTTAGCATAAGGTCTATTGGAGGTTTCTTGCAAGTTTACTATTAGATGAAAGAGTTTCCCTTATATTTCCATATTGTCAGTATTTTATCATGATAAATAAAAGTTAATTCTTATTAAATGTATTTTCTACATCTGGGGAGATAATTTTATGATTTTTTCCCTTTGTTCTTTCAATACATGCTTCATACCTTATGCAGGAGCCAAATGCCACTAAACTAGGCATGTCTGCCAGCCTGACCCTAATCAAGCAACATCCCAAGTTCCATCTAACCAAGCAAACTGGTAGCAGTGAGCACCTGGCCAGATAGGCAGACACTAAGGGCGAGAATACAAGGCATAGACTGCTGAGCATGTGCTGTAACATTCCTTCTCTGCCCATCTGTGTATACATTACTGCACACCCTACTGAAACAGCAGGTTTTGACTGTATATTCTAAACAGTGTTATAGTACTTCATCTGGCAGCCCAGAGCTAATAAAAAACTTCCTGCAGAGATAATAAAAACAACAAACTCAAAACCTTTTAAAATTATCTGCCAAATTGTCACTGAATTTACTGCTGTTTCCCCTGGAAAGCTCACTTAGCAAGTTATGCTCTGTCAATCTCCAAGTTATCTTGTACTGGTAAAAGCTAAGTCTGTCTATTTAATTCTCAGTGAATATGGGCTGCAACCCAATGAAACTTCTCCTTAGTTAACATGATATAAGAGATATATTATGAAAACTATAAAATTAGTCTTGGTGGAAAATATGGACCTGCCTTTGGAAGTAGTTGGCATTATAAGAAAGGAATTTAATATTCACAAGTTCAAAGTAATGATTGGGACTAAAACCTCTCCACTGTATTTTGAAAATAATTTCTGTGAAATGGACTATCAACATACCAGAAACAAAAGGGCACATTGGCTGATAATATTTTTTTTTGATAATATTATTGAACTTCAGCTCTAACTCTATGACACTTAAGACACTCTGATTTCTGTTGTCTGTTCTTGGATAAGATATTCCTTTGTTATATCCTGTCAATTATATAATTATTTTTAAAGTTCCTGATGATTTTTTTAAAACTCATGCTTCAAGGAAAATATGAACCAACTAATATTAATGCATGAGTTAAAATCTCTTCTTAACTTACATTTTAATGTGAATTTAGTTATGCATGTGTTTATCTAAACACCTTTATTCATTTGCAATAGAGACACAAAATGAAAATTTCTAAAAAATGGAGGTAATAGAATCTCCTTTACATATTAGCTATCTTTTTTTTTTTTTTTTTGGTGCTGGGGATTGAACTCACAACCTTGTACTTGCCAGGCAGGCGCTTATGCCGCTGAGCTAAATCCCAAGCCCTAGAATCTCCTTTACATAAAACTACCTCACCACACTTTATTAAAGTCAAGACAATAGTGTTCTAGTTAATATTACACAAATCAGAATCATTATAAATTAATTAGGTATTTATACAGATGAATTACTAGTCATGTTGTTTATTCAAGTATCTTCCAAAAGCAGTTCTTAAATTTACATATCAACACTTTTCAATTTTGTTGAAAAATATGATATCACAATTTAATATAAGTTATTTATGAAGAAATGTGTCTAATGTAAATATCTATTTTATTCAAGCAATGAGGTTTCTTATCCAAATAGGAAGTAAGCTAGTTATTATAAAATACCTTCCTAGGAACACAAAGATACATTTATTATCAGTCTTTCATTTACTTATTGACTTGGAACATGCACATTAATGGTTTCTAAAATTTCATTAGCTATCTTATGGCTGATTAAGTGAAGACAGGTAGTGATGAGCAAAGGAAAATTCTCTGTGCCTAGTCTACCATCAATTCACTGGAAAAAAATAACTGTTTGTACAAATTCAAGAAGCCAGATTAGCCCTATGTGCCTGCCACCACCCTCAGAAAGCTTGCTGCCTGTGGACAACCAGCACAGGCAGGGAAATGAGCCAGATCTACCCGTGCACACACACTGCTGCTGCTGGAAAGCTGGCCTCCTTAGGTAACCAGTGCAGGCAGGGAGAAAGAGTGAGATATGCCCTGTGTACCTGCAGACCACCATTGGAGACCCTTGCTTCCTTTGGGCAGCCAGTGTTCTCCAGGAGAATCAGACAAACACACCTCTGTGTGCCTGCTACCACTGGGTGAGTCCCAGTGTAGAACACAGGCTGAGAGAAGAAGCAACCTCACCACCATGCAATCTTGGCCATCAGAGAAATCTCAGTGTAGCTTCACGGGTCTGGAGAAGTCTACCCCATACCTTCTCCATCCCTGGGCAATCTGAGTTCAGAGAAACCCAGATGCCTGGCCCATTCCCTTGTACCGCATAGGGGCAGCCAATGTGAGAAGTGCCTGGGACCCCACAACCAGTTTGTTGGGAGGAACCCAGGAGAATGTCAAGACAAAGGAGCAAAAGGCATTCTCAGACCTGCAGTCCACACAGAACAAGTCTGGGAGATATGGACATGGAAGAAAATGGAAGTCACATACCTGAAATCTCCAAGAGGATAGCAACTGAAATAAAGAAACAATTTCATTAAACTGTAAAGGTAATCAGATCAGAAGTAATATTTCATGTAAAAGAAGAAATCACAAACATAATGAAAGTGATGCTGAGCATTTCTAAAGAAGATACATATTTTTAAAAAAATAGCACAGGAAAATGATGGAAACCTGAAGTAACAATACAGAAAGGAATTACGCTGTATGAATCAGATTCAAAGAGATATCCAGGAAATTTAAAGGTCAATCAAAAGCTGGAAAAACTGCTTGAAAGAGACAAGACTGACGTTCAGATCTTGAAAACAGGATCAACAGCTAGTGTCAGTGAAAAGAAAGATCTCTTAAAAATAACAAGGAACCAGGAAATAACAATTCAATGGCAGCAAGATAAGATAAAAATAATTTAAGAGTGATAGATATGAGCATAAAAGCAAGGGTCAACACAAATGGCATAAAAACACTATTGACAGAAGTAATAACACAAAACTTCCAAATATGGGGAAATAATCTTGTATATAGAAAAGTGAGGCATATAGAACTCCAAGTAGCCATAATCAAAATAAATCTACACCCAGACATACAATAATTAAGATCCCAGAAATTCAGCACAAGACCAGAATATTAAAAGCTGTTAGAGAAAAGAAATATCATCTATAAAGGTAGACCAATCAGAACCATGGCAGACTTGTCAACACAAACCATCAAGTCAAGAAGAGTTTGGAGTAAAATGTTTCAAACCCTGAAAGAAAACAGCTTTCAAGCCAGATTGATGTACCCTGCAAAACTATGTTTTAAAATTGATGGACAAATAAGATACTTCCATGTAAAGAATAACTGAAGGAATTCATGAGCACCAAACCAATCCTACAGAGAGTGCTGAAGGATAATCCACAGAGAGATAAAGATGACCATGATTCCAGGAACAGCAGCAGTAGGAGGCTGCCAAACAAGACAGGCTAATGAACGAAGGGGAAAAGTGGGGGGCTAACAACAGGAAAAAAGCATGGCAGTGATAAACCAATGCATGCTGGCTGCAACTATTAATGTAGATGGTCTCAATTTGCCAATAAAAAGGAACACAGAGAGAATGAATCAAGAAACAAGATCTATCAATATACTGTGTACAAGAAACACTTTTGACTCAAAAGGAAATTCACAGACTTAAAATCAAAGGAGAGAAAACAATTACTCCTCCTGACAGGAGACCAGAAAAAAGAAAGGGTAACTTGCCCATCAACTGCAGACTGGATAAGAAAGATATAGTATTTTCATACAATGGAAAGCTACTCAGTTATAAAGTAGGATAATCTTGAGGCTTTTGTAGGTAAATGGATATAATTGGAGATCATGCTCATGGGTGAAATGGTTTGGACTTACATGGGTGAACACTGAGTTATCTCCCTAGCATAAAAAACTGAAGGAGTTAGTGGGATCCAAAAAGCACAGTAGATATTATGAAAATGATAAAGGAGGAAAACCTAAGAAGGGAAAGTGGTAACAACTGTTGATTTCCTTTTGTCTTGTTTTGAATTCTTGAATTATTTTCATAGTTCTGTTAGGTTTAGTTTTATTTTGTCTTGTAATATTAGATTTTACTGTGTCTGATGGAATGGGCAGTTATTTTGAAGATAATGGGATGTATTATGGTAACCATTGTTGATTTCCTATTATCTTGTTTTAAAGTCCTATAATGCTTTCATTCTTTTGTTCTGTTGGTTTTATTCTGTTTTGTTTTATTTGATTTTATTATTTGTGATGGTATGGACAGATATTTTGAAGAAAATATCTTGTTTTGAAATCCTATAATACTTTCATTCATTTGTTTTGACTAGTTTCATTCTGTTTTGTTTTATTTGATTTCATTATGTGTGAAGGTGTGGACAGCTATTTTGAAGAAAATAAGCAACATTATGGTAGCCATTATTGATTTCCTATTATCATGTTCTGAAGTCTAGTAATGCTTTCATTCTTTTGTTTTGATTGGTTTCATGCTGTTTTATTTTGTTTGATTTTATTATGTGTGAAGGTGTGGACAGCTATTTTGAAGACAATGAGAGAGATTATGGAAGCCATTGTTGATTTTATGTTTTCTTGTTTTGCAGTCCTGTATCACTTGTACTGTTCTTTTTCTGATTTGCTTTATTCTGTTTTGTTTGGTTTGGTTTTATTCTCTCTAAAAAAAAAAAAGAAAAAGAAAAGAAACCAGACTAAAAGAAACATTTGAAACATAGCATTTACTAATTTTTTTCAGTAAATTAATAGGTTGGCTTAAAATTTTAAGTGAACTAATAATTCATTTGCTGAATTTTTCTTAAAAATCAGAACTGAAATGTTTTCCTTCTTTTTCTATGGATTATAAGTGATTGTGTAAAACTGGTATTGTTTACTTCTCAAGTAATTTGTAAAGCTCATCAAGGAAATCATGTGAGCCTAAAGTCTTCTTTGCATGATACTTTTAAAAATTTTTGTAGAATTATTCAGATGTTTTTTATTTTGTTAAGTTTCAGCTTCCTACTAATCTTTCCATGTCATTTAATTTTTTTTACAATGTATAGCTAGTAATGTGCTCATTTCATGTAAACTTTCAAACATACTCCCGTGAAATTATTTATATTATTTGATAATGTTGTTTAATATAGTAAAATTCAACTTTTGTTCTTCCTAACATCTTACCCAGTTTATTGCTCCATCTTGCCAGTACACTGATTTATTACCAATTATTCTTTTCAAGGAAAACACTTTGTGCTTTACAGGCCTCGCTTGCACATGAGGAACTGTTTTTATTAATTTCTGCTCTAGTATTAATTACTTTTTCCTTCTACCATTTTTGAGTTTATCAGGATATTTTTCTTAATTTCTTAAGAAAGATTCTCTTATTACTTACTCATCCTGTTCTTCTCTAGAATATAGATTTAAGGACAGAAATGTTCCCTATGTATATATTTAACTACCTTACACAAATGATGTCAAATTGTAACTCAGCTGAAAATATTTCCTAATATATATGTGATTTCTTCCTTGACCATTGAATTATTTAGAACCATACAGCTTACTTTTCATGCATTTGATGACTGCTTAGATATCATTTGTTTATTCATTTTTTCCCGCTGCCTTAATTAGGCAGTTCATGTAATTTTAGTCATGTGAATTAATTAGCATTCATTCTAAAGTACAGTATACATTCAGTTTTTATTTTTTTCTCATGGACACTTAGAAAAATATGAATCTTATACCTGTTGGTTACAATGTAGTGACTACACTTTTTTTTTTTTACTGTATGTTATGGATTAAAAACTGATGGTCAACTTAACACCATCTGAATTAAATCAGCATGGGGCTGAATGTAGATGTTCCACCTGAGGAAAGTTGCCAGCATAAATAGAGACATGGAGAAGGAGAGGCTAGGCATTGTGGGTTTCTCTAAGTGTTGCTGTTTGAGCCCTTAGTTCTCCTGGAGGAGCTCCTCATGACTAGCTTCCCAGTGTGAGTTTGACCATTGTCATCGGAGGAGCTTGGGACCTTGTTGTTGAGAGTGGCTGTGGTTCACTTTGGGGGAGCTCTGGTCCTTACATTGAGCATCGCTTCCTAGCTCCAGAGAGGAAGACATGTGCCATTTAATCTCCAGGAGAAACTTGTCATGCTGGCTTTCTGGTATGTACTTGACTGTGCTTATCATCAGAGGAGTTTGGGACCTCCATGTCACTGAGGATGGCTGTGGTACTTTTCAGGACAGCCCTGGTTCTTATTTTGAGCATGACTTCTTGGCTCCACTGTAGAACCCTCAACCTACCAGCACAGTTCCTTCACCCCACTGGCATAGACTTTCTAGCTTCCACCACTGACCTGTGGGCCTTCCCAGTGTGGATCCATAAAACAGACTGGTGTGAGTCCTTCTCATGGGCTCTAGACCTCCAGTTGGACTCATGGGAGGCATTGGCATGGGCTCTAAGTTTTCATCTGGACTCATGTAGGACATTGCTGTGGGATCCAGGCCCTTGGCTGAATATCCCGAGCCTTTAGTGTTGTGGACAGATTTCCTGCACTTTCTGTGTTTAACTCTGGGTGACCATCATAAAATGATATTATAAATTCTGTGTCCTGATTCTAATTGTTCTCCTCACAACCCCTGACTACAACACTGTATTTTCAAATCTTTTACATCTGTACTGAGTTGTCTAATTATTCTAATAGTTTCTGAGAAAACATACATAAAATCAACTATTATGTTAGATTAGACTATTTCTTTTTTAATTGTGTCTTTTTTGTTTTATATATTTTAAAGTTATCAGGTCTATATAAACTTAAAATTATTTATCTTTGCAGTGTGTAAATCTTTTGTATTATGAAAATTCTTATTTATATGAAATGCTTTATGTTTCAAAATATTTTTATTTGTATTTTATTAATCCTTCTTTTCCATGTTCAGGTCTCTAGTCCTTCTTATCTTTCTTTGGATTAAGTAATTTTTAAAATAATTTTCTTTATATTATCTTGCTATAATTGTTTTGCTACTGTTTTACTGATTATCCTAGAGATTACATTCTTTGACTTAAGATATTTTACTGCTTCACTAATATGAAGACATTAGAACATTTCAACTCTATTTACTATCCACTCCACATGCATATGTATTAGAATATATGTATTATATATATGCATTTAAATGCACTATCTATCTATCTATCTATCTATCTATCTATCTATATATTTAAACTCAAATTCTTCAAGAAAATAACAAACTGAATTCAACAGTGCATTAAAAGTATCATATACTGTGACTGAGTGAGATTTGCCCTTAAATATAAGGATGGTCAATACTACCTACTGCAACCTACACATTCAATGTTCTCCTATTATATCTAGATGGTTTATATCTAGATGTCCCCTCAATGCTTCATGTAGTGGGTTTGAAGGAGGTGACTTGGTTAATGGTTATATGATACTCATCACTAGATTAGCCCACTGATGGGTTTATAACTGAATGTGATGCTAGGAGATGATGTGTGATGGGAAGAGGTGGGTCACTGGGGCATAGCCTGGAAGTACATATTCTTCCTCCTTTGGTCCCTCTTTGCTCCCGTCTGCCATACTATGAGCTCTTTCTCCTCTGCCATGCCCCTCTGCCATGCCGAATTGCCTTGGAACCAGCTGACAATGGGCTGAAATCTCTACAAACAGCCAAAATAAACCTCCACTCCTTTAACTTGTTGGTGTCAGGTATTTTGTCATGGCAACAAAAAGGAATAACAATTTTTGGTACCAGAGAAGTGGTGTCATTGTTGTGATGTTACCTGACAATATGGTTCAGAAACCTTTGGTGCTAGTTTGCAAAAGGGTTTGGAAACATTTGGAGATACTGACTGGAGAAGCAGCTCTAGAATGCTATGAGCCAAGCTTGATCAGAGATTCTGGTTGGAGCTCAGAGGACCAGAATGTTGACTGTAATGCAGCAGGAAAAAACCAGGTTCAAGAGGTGTCAGTTAGGAATGACTCCATTGGCAGTTTGATTATAGGTCATATGTGCTATACTTTGGTAGAAAACTTGTCTGCCTTTTGCTCATATCCTGAGACTTTGTGGGACACTGAGACTAAGAGTGGAGGACTGAATAATCTAGCAGAAGAAATTTCAAAACAGTCTAATTCAAACCATGGCTATGGTTGCAGGCTTTTAGCTAGTGTTAACTTAAATATCAAAAGCCAATGGGGCAGCAGAATGATTTAACAAGTTTTGAATTTGGTCAGAAAGGAAACTCTGGTAAATTTCATGTCTACAAAGAGCAGACATTGATTAAAATATTAGCATTAAAAAATCTAGAATGATAGAACACAACAATAGAAAAGATAGCCTAAGGACATTAGAAGAAGCAGAAGGACTCCACCCTTTGCAGTATCAAAATAGAAGATATAAAACACTTTGCTTTGAGAAGAAAGCCCCAGATGACCATGCTTCAGAAGAGCAGCAGTTTAGGCAATGGAAATTGATTATACTCAGACTTATAGATACTCAGAGGCCTCAGCAATCACCAGAAAAATGCAAAAGGACTAGTGCTGAAGCTGGCAGGAGACCTTGGTGTCATTCACATATTACTGGTTTTAAGTGCATGAAGAATGCAAGAGTTGTGGGGTCAGGAAGGCTACCACCCAGCTTTCATACAGAGGCCTGGAAGATCATGCAACATGACCTTGAAAGATTAGTTTATGAAGTTGTGAAGGTGAAGCCAGTGCAATGGAGTCCCCAGGATACTGGAAAATCCAGGAAAATGAAACATCTGAGGAAAACCACAAGGAGCAAACAAAACCAATCTAAGAGAAAGATCATGAAAGCTACAACCACAGGCAGTGGCATAGGGCCAAGGCCACCCATGTTCTTTCAAATTCATGCAGCTGTTATATCATTAACTCAGAACATTCATACCACGCTATATAAATGGAATCCATAGTCTGATTGTGTAGCCAATTGTGACCACTTAGTTACTCCCCAAAGCGGTAAAGGCTATTACTCCCATTGGATCCACCATTTATGTGCAAGCTATGCTCCAGGAATGACTAACTACAGATTTGGTCATGGTTTCAAGATCCGATTGCCTCAATCAATTTTGGTGGACTCAAATGTGGTGTAATTTGCTCAACTTGTGGTTCCCCAGTTCTCCATTGATTTCCACCAAAGATCTCATAATGTTCATTCCTTCAAATACTACAAATTTCAAAGACTAAAAATATTGTAGTCTTGTGTCTTCCATCATGGGAGTTTCCTTGTCTAGTGTTAGTACAGTTAGAAACAAAGGAGCTGAGTCACTCCTTTCCCTTTGTTCAAATGTAAGTGCCACACCACCCTAATGATTATCCATGCTTCCATATTCCTAAAGTAGGGAGTTTCTCTGCATTCAACCATGAACACACCACCACCCTAACAATTGTCCAGGTTTAAATTTAGGAAGTCATAAAAATTGCTGACTTCCTAAATTTAAATCCTGAAATTAATTACTAAATTAATTCACTGATTGTTTTAACATAGTTCTGGGTATGGATAATGAGAAAACCCACCCTGAGTGTGAGTGGCACCAATATAAAGGCTTGTGACCTGGATGGGATAAAAGAGAAAGGGAGACTTGCTGCTGCTGCTGCTTACTGTTTAACTGCCTCAAGTCTATTCTGCCATAGACTGTTTCTCCTCTTCAATGCCCCTCTGCCATATCACCCTGCCATGGAACCAGAAAGCTATGGACTGAAACCTCTACCAACTGTGAGCTGAAATAAATGTTTCCTCTTAATGTTGCTTCAATTTGCATTTCTTGAATGACCAGTAATGTTGACCATTTCTTCATATATTATTTGCCATTTGTACTTCATCTGAGAAGTGTGTATTCATCTCAGATGCCCATTTTTGGATTGGGTCTTTGAATTTGGGGAGCCCTATGTTTTTCATTTCTTTATATGTTATAGTCTTTTGTCTGAGGGACAGATGGCTAAATGTTTTTCTCATTCTGACAGTTACTTTTCACTCTGTTGGTGATTTATTTTGAAATGCAAAATCTTTTTAATAAGATGAGATCCCAGTTGTTGATTCTTTGAAGTTCTTCCAATGTTGTTTATGTTTTGTTCATGAACTCTTTGCCCACTCCTATGTCTCCAAGATTTCTACCTACCTTGTCTTACAGTAGATTAAGTGTTTCTGTTTTAATATTTAGCTTTTTGACCCATTTTGACTTTAGTGCATGGTGATAGGCATGGGTCTAATTTCAGTCTTTAGCATGTAGAAAGCCAGTTTTTCCAGCACAATTTATCAAAGAGGCTATTTTTCTTCCAGTGAAGATATTTGGCTCCTTTATCAAAGATAAGGTTGCTGAGTGTCTTTGTAGTTGTGATTGCATCTTCTAATCGGTTGCATTGAGCCTCAGGTCTGGTTTTTTTGCCATTACCATGCTGATTTTATCATAGTATCTCTGCAGTATAATTTTAAGTCAGGAATTGTGATGCCTCCTGCTTTGCCTCTATTGTCCATGATTGCCTTTGCTATCTAGGTCTCTTCTGTTTCCAAACGAATTTTAGGAATGTTTTCTCTAGATCTATGAGGTGTGTTAATGGTATTTTGATCAGGGTTGCATTGTGTAATAGTTTTGGGAGGATGGCAATTTTCACTATGTTAGTTTTTCCTATTCAAGGGCACTAGATATCTTTCCATTTTCTGACATCCTCTTCAATTTCCTTTTTAAGAGTACTATAGTTTTCATTGCATAGATATTTTACATTCTTTGCTAGATTGATTTCCAAGTATTTCATTTTTTTGGATGCTATTGTGAAAGGTGTTGTTTACTAATTTCTCTCTCAATGAGTTTGTTGTTTGTGTACAGGAATGCTGATTTTTGAGTATTGACTATGTACCTATCAGACTTACATTATTTTTCTTTGCATTATCTTGGAGCTGTTGAATTGTTATTTCATGGTCCCTTGTTATTTTTAAGAGTTCTTTCCTTTTGTAATTGCTAGCTGTGATCCTGTCTTCAAGGTCTGAAAGTCTATCTTTTGTTTCATTCAAGCATTTTTGCCCACTTTCAATGGAATTTTAATTTCCTGATATCTTTTTAAATTTGTTTCATGCATTATATTTCTCTCCTATATTATTCATTCAAGGTTGTATCATTTTACCATGCTCTTGTTCTTTTTTATTTGTCTTCTCTAGCTATGTGAGCAACTTTATGTTAAGGTAATCATTTTTTTCTTTACTTGAGAGGTTGGCTGTACTCTCCATAGTCTCATGGATTTGTTTCTTTATTTCACTTCCTATCTTTTCAGAAATTTCAAGCATGTAACTTTCATTGTTTGCTTTTTTGATGTCTCCTGTACTTCTGATGGCTGAGTGTTTGAGATTGCATTTTGCTTTCTCATTTTGTCATTTTAACCCTTTGGGTTAATAGTTTGGTTTTTTCCAATCCTACTAGTCTCACTGTCCATTGTGTGTGTCCTACTGTGTGACCTATGTTCACCCAATGGCTGAGTCCTTCAATGTAGGGGAGTGGCCAGTCACCTGAATTCTTCTGGCAGGCCAATTGTCTGAGTCCTATATTCATCCCATGGTAACTTGTCTAGGGGTATTGATGTGAACCAACCTTTAGCTTGTATTTTTACTGCTGCTTCAGGCTGTTCCAGGTCACCAGACTCACCTGTCTATAGTGTGTGCCTCAGCTGGGACTCTGTTGTATCACTGGGGATCTTGCGGCCTCAGTCAGGTTCCTCCAGGTAGAGGAGCTTGCTGGCTTTCTCACCAACCCACCTAGGGTTCTGTGTATGGAAGGACTCATGGTCTTGCCCACTCTCAAGGTCCTCTGGTCAGGGGAGAGTTTGCTGAGGCTTCTGTTAACCTACTGAGATGCTTTGTTTGGGGGTAAACTCACCACCCTCTTGCTGGCCTGCTGAGGTCTGGGGTGGGGGGGTTCCAAGGCTCCTACCAGCCCACCGAGTTATTGTAGGTAGTGGGAGGGGTTGCAGATGGTTTGTGGGCTGCTGAGATCTTTCAGGTGTGGGGGAGGGGTGACCAAGGTTCGCTTGGTTGCTGAAGTCTTTTGGGTGCCTTATCTCACTTTCTTGATCTCTGGCAAAGTATACAGAGTTGCTTTAGAGTAGCTGAGTGTAGTACCATGGGCTTTGGGAACCATGCTAGTTCCATGTAGGCCCATATAAGTTCACAAACTCTCCCTGCTGTGAGAGTGGAGACTCAGTTTATTGGGAAAAAAGCCCATTTAATTACCACCCTCTCCCTATATTCTACTATAGCTAGAAATCCAGTCCTGGAATGTGGAACTCACTGAAGTTGCCATCTCTGACTCTGCTCACCTTTGGTTTTTGAGAGTGTACTTTCCCACAATCGTATTTGCCATCTCTGGGCACTGTCCTCTTGGAATGCTTTAGCTGTCCTTTAACCTCAAACCTCAAATAGACAGGGCTGCTTGGACTTTCACATTGGTCCAGTCCTGCTCTGTGAGGTGTAATTTTCTTTTAATAAGTCTTTGCCTTTCTTCCTACTTCTGTGTATCTTGGTTGATTCTTTGCTTGGATTACAAAGAGCTAGGATTTCGGATTAGACAGAGATACCTGTCCAATATTAGAAGGACTGAATGTAAAATTACAGGATGGGCAATTTAGGGCCTTAGCAAGACCCTGTTTGAAAATATAAAATAAAAACTAAAAATGGGATCACCTTGTGGCACCAGGAACTCCAGTCAGAGGCATGCCTGGGGCAGCCTAGACACAGGACTCTCCTGCAACTCTGCCTTCTCCACAGACCACCCCGTGGCACCCGGGAACACCAGCCAGAGATGTGCCAGGGGCCAGCCTAGATGTGGGCCTCTCCTGTGACTCTGCCTTCTCAGAAGATTACCTTGCGGCACCCGGGAACTCCAGGCAGAGTTCCCACCCTATCTCCCAGAACCTTGGACTACAGCAGATTTACTGTGCTAGCTTGAGGGAAGATTCAGTGATTGCCTCACCCAAATGGAAGATCTCAACAGGCTCCAGTCAGTGTGGTGAGTATGCCCCTAAAATAGAGGTGTACAGTGGGTAAATAGAGACAGTAGTAAAGCTCCCTCCAACTAACTGTAAGACCTTGGTGACTCTGACAAGAGTGGGGGTGACTCTTCCCTGCACACAGAAAACATCAGACAGAGTGAGGAGTGTGCCAATAAGGACTCCCCCAACTTGGAGAAAATCAAAAGGGCTTATAAGACACACAGGCACACAACAGGGACACAGTACAGTCTCAGCCAACACAAATACTATAGACAGGGAGATTTCATGACCTGGAATAACCTGAAGATAAAGTAATAGCAGGAACTAAAAGTTGACCTACATCAATACTACTAGACTTGACAGCCAAGGAAGAAAATAGAACTCACCCAAAAGGCCCGGCAGTGGGAAAGTCAGTCACTGGCCCACCTATTCATTGTGGGACCCAGCAACTGGACAAACATCAACCTTATATTAGGACCCCAAGATACATACTACCAATAGTTGACACTAGTGGAAAAGGGGAAAATGGCAAAAGGAAAAAGCAAAATGCAATCTCAAACATCTAATCCACCAGGAGCAAGTACAGGAGACATTGAAATAGAGGACTTCAAAAGTGACGCACCAGAAATCCCTGAAAAGATAGCAAGTGAAATAAAAAAAAAAAAAAACACAACTCCATGAGGCTATAGAGAAAATCAAATTAGAAGTACTCTCCCATGTAAAGACAGAAATAACAACCTTAGTAAAGGAGTTGTTGAATACAGCTAAAGAAGAAATAGAGAAAAAAGTATAGGAGCATGGGAAACTGATTGAAACCTTGAATGAACAACATAGAAAACATGCAGAATTCATGAAACAACCTCAAAGACACATCCAAGAAACAAAAAATTATATTCAAAGCTGGCAAAACCATTTAAATGAAGCTGAGGATAGAATTTCAGACCTTGACAGGATCACAATTAGTGACCATGAAAGGATAGAACTTTTAAAAATAACAAAGCAGCATGAAGTGAAAATCCAGCAGCTTTAAGATGATAAGAGAAAAAGTATAAGATTAATATGCATCATTGTAGAGGCAGGAGTCAGTGCAAATGACAACCAGAATATTCACAGAAGTAATAGAAGGCTGTGTCCCAAACATGGGGAAAAAGTCTGATATGCAGATAAGTGAGGCATATAGAATGCCAAAAGTCACAAGCAATGCAAGTCTACACCCAGAAACATAATAATTAAGATCCCAGACAAACAGCATAAAAACAGAATACTAAAAGCTGTTAGAGAAAAGACACAACTCACCTATCAAGAAAAGCCAATTAGAATCACAGAAGTCTTTTCAGCACAAACCCTCAAGTCAGGAGGGGCTTGGAGTGAAGTACTTCAAGTCCTAAAAGAAAACAACTTTCAACCCAGACTGATGTACCCAGCAAAACTTTCATTCAAATTTAATGGAGAAACAAGATACTTCCATGACAAAGAACAATTGAAGAAATTCACATCCACCAAGCTGACCCTAGAAAGAGTATTGAAAGGTATACTAGACAGAGATAAAAATGACCACAATCCCCAGAACAACAACAGAAAAAAACCACCACGTAGGACAAACAATGAAACAAGGGGGAAAAGCGGAAAGCAAACAACTGGAACATAACATGACAAAGTTGAGCCAGTACATATTAGTGATATCCATAAATGTACAGGACCTCAATTAACCTATAACAAGAAATGGGTTGACAGAATGGATCAAGAAACATGATCCCACAATATGCTGTATACAAGAAACACATCTGACCCAAAAGGAAACTCATAGATTAAAAATCAAAGGATGAAAAACAGTATTCTATGCAGCAGGAACCCAGAAAAAAGTAGGGGTAACTGTTCTATTTGCAGACAATGTGAACTTCAAACCTAAAATGATTAAAAGAGATAAAGAAGGTCACTATATACTCATTAGTGGAAAAATTCAAAAGGAAGAACTAACAATTATAAATATACATGCACCAAATATAGGAGGACCCAACTATATAAGACAGAAACTAATGGACATGAAAAATCTAGTACACAAGAACACCGTTATAACAGGGGATCTTAACAGCCCATTGTCACAAAGAGATAAATCAACTAGACAAAAAGACAGCAAAGAAATAATACAACTGAATCATGCCTGTGAGTAATTGGACTTAGTAGATGTTTACAGAATGTTCCACCCAACCACATCATAATACACATTCTTTTCAGCTGTGCATGGGACATTCTCCAAAATAGACCATATATTATCCATAAAACATTCTTAAGTAAATGCAAAGGTATTGAAATTATCCCATGCATAATATATAATCATAGTGCACTGAAATTGGAAATTAATGGCAAAAAATTGCAAAACCTGCATAAATACATGGAAATTAAATAACAATCTTTTGAGCAACCAGTGGGCTACAAATGAAATTAAAGAAGAAATAAACAGATACCTACAATTCAATGAAAATGGGGAAACAACATACTGTAACCTGTGGGATGAAATGAAAGCAGTCCTAAGAGGGAAATATATAGCAATAAATTGTCATATCAAAAAAACAGAATGAGCACAAATAAACAATCTAATGCTTCATCTCAAGCTTCTAGAAAAAGAAGAGCAAGTTAAACCCAAAGCTCATAGAAGAGAGGAAATTGTAAAGATTAGAGAAGAAATCAGTGCAATTGAAACAAAAAAAATACAAAGAAGAATCAAAAAGCTGTTTTTTTGAGAGAATAAACAAAATTGACAAACCTCTAGCTAATCTTATAAAGAAAAAGAAAGAAAAAACTCAAATTCATGCAATAAGGAATGAAAAGGTGGAAATTAATACAGATCCCATGGAAATTCAAAAGATCATGAATAGCTACTTTGAAAGTATCTACTCACATAGAATGAAAAACACAGAAGAAATGGAAAGATTTCTGGAAACATATGAACTACCAAAGCTCAAACAAGAAGATATAGCAATTTTGAATAACCCAATATCAGCTATTGAAATTGAAAATGTAATTAAAAACTTACCAACAAAGAAAAGCCCAGGTCCTGATGGATTCACAGCTGAATCCCACAAGAAATTTAGAGTAGATTTGATGCCAATACTCCTTAAACTCTTCAATGAAATTGAAAAGAAAGCAAACCTCCCTAAATCATTCCTGGAGGCAAGTATCACCCTCATACCCAAACCAGAGAAAGACCCAACCAAAAAGGAGAACTATAGGCCAATCTCACTAATGAACATTGATGCAAAGATTCTCAATAAAATACTGGCAAATAGAATGTAGCAAATCATCAAGAAGATTATGCATCATGACTAAGTGGGATTCATTCCAGGAATGCAGGGATAGTTTAACATACACAAATCAATCAATGTGATACACCACATCAACAGAGCCAAAAACAAAAACCACATAGTCATCTCAATAGATGCAGAAAAAGCTTTTGATAAAATCTAACACATGTTTGTGATAAAAACCCTTCAGAAACTCAGAATACACAGTGTCTACCTCAATCTTATAAAGGCCATCTATGATAAACCAACAGCCAACATTATACTAAATGGACAAAAACTGAAAGCTTTTACTTTAAAGTCAGGAACAAGACAAGGATGTCCACTATCACCACTCCTATTCAATATAGTTCTGGAAACACTAGCCAGGGCAATCAGACAAGAGAGAGAAATAAAAGGATTAAAGATAGGAAAGGAAGAAGTTAAATTATCACTATTTGCAGATGACATGATACTCTCTATAGAAGACCCAAAAAAACTCCATTAAAAGACTACTAGTGGTAATAAACAAGTTCAGCAGTGTAGTTGGATGAAAGTCAATGCTCAAAAATCAATAGCATGAAGAGAAGACAAGATGGCTGATCAGTGAGCAACAAAATACAAAGCCTCCCAGGAGAAACAATACATATGCCAGAATAAAACACCCTGGAGTACTAACTTGGTGAAGGCAGCTGAAGTTTGGTTGGCCTGGTGGGGAGGGACAGGCATATGCAAATGCTGCTTACACCTCAGTGACAAGAGCAGTCAGGAAAGGGCAGAATTCCCTCTCCAGCATGCTTCGGAGGAAATGTGGCCAACAGGGAAGGGGGCTGGGACCTGCACTGTAACCTGTGTGGAGGAAGCCAGGGCCATGACAGGAGAGAGAGGCAGGAGGAGGCCCTCAGCCCAGAACCCTGAGAGCCCTGATCCAGGAGAGGGAAAAACAAGGGAGATTGAGGGTGGCAAACACACAACATCAGACATGGCTCCAATGGACATTAGGAGATATCTTTCGGACCTTGTAGATGAGCTCAAAACTGAAATATTAAATCAGGTAAAGCAGGATATGAGTAGAGTAATAAAAGAAATGCTCTCAGGAAGCATCTCTCAGGATGATACAGATGGAAGAAGGGAGGAACACAAAAAAAGGAGAGAAACATTCTATAAAGAATATAAAGAAAATATAGAATACATGAAGCAGATTCAAAGAGACTACCAAGAAATTAAGAACTCCATTGAAAGCTGGCAAAACTGCTTAATAGAAACTAAGGATAGACTATCAAAACTTGAAGACAAGTTTGCAGTGTGTGATGATGAAAGGAAAGATCTCTTGAAAATAACAAGGAAACAGGCAGTAACAATACAAAGGCTAGAAGATGACAAGAGAATCTACAATTTAAGAATAAGAAACATGAACGAAGAAGCAGGAATACAAACAGGTGAATTACAAAGGCTATTCATGGAAATAATTAAGGAAAACTTCCCCAGCATGGGAAAAGAAAATGACATTTGGTTGTGTGAGGCATAGCGAACTCCAGCCACCTACAACCAAAATAGATCTACACCCAGACATATAATAATCAAGATGCCAGAAATTGAATATAAAACCAATATTAAAAGCCACCAGAGAAAAGAAACAGATTACCTATAAAGGTAAGCCCATCAAGATCACAGCTGACTTCTCAATACAGACCATCAGATCAATAAGAGGTTGGGGCAAAGTGTTACAAGCCCTGAAAGAAAATAACCTCCAGCCCAGATTGATGTACCCTGCAAAACTGTGACTAGAAGTTGATGGAGGAACAAGATGCTTCCATGACAAAGAGGGAGTTTGTGACCACCAATCCAACATTACAGAGAATACTGAAGGACATTCTAGAGAGAGAGAAAAAAAATACCAGGATTTTAGGAACAGTGGCAGAAAGGCCTCAATAAGTGGGGCAGGCAGTAGAATGAAGGAGAAAACTAGACAAACAAAGGCAGAAAAATAACAGCAGAAATGAGGCAGAGAAGGATAACTAGAAACTATAATATAGATGGTCTTGATATGCTATATTGTAAATAGTGCACCAGGATTTAAAACCCACATTACCCACACTACTCTGATTAGATGTATTATATTCTGTTCAGTCAATTTTACCTGTACTAGATTTGAGGGCACAGATAGTAATCCCGAATAACAGGATATAGTACAGTAATCATCCTTAATTTCCTATTAACTTAATCTAAAGCTCTGTATAACCTACACTGTTTTACCATGACTGATCATAATCAAATCTGGTTTGTTGGATCACTGTTTTGTATTGATAGATTTTATTCAAAGCTGTTATGATTGATAATATCAAGTCTGAGAGTATAGGCAACTGCACTGAAGATGACAAGATCCACTAGAATATCCACCATAGTTTGATTGTTACCTGCCTTTGAAGTTTTATACTGTCTGCAATATTTTATTTTTACTAATATTGTTATTTACTGTTATACTCAATCATACTGCTATATTGAATTAAGCCTGTTGATATAGACATTCTATTGAAGATAATAAGAAACAACACAGTAATCATTGTAAATCACCTTGTGCTGTGGTTTTATATGACTTTTTGGTCTCATGTTTTTATAGGAATTTGTTTTGTTTTGTCTTGCTAAGTTTTGTTTTTTGCTCTAATACAGAAAGTATAGAAATACATGCAGATATTCTTACATGCATAGCTGTCTACACTCTCACTGTTTGACTATCTACTTTGTATGCTTTAATTTTGTAACTTGAGCAACTATTTCTAAGAAGGCAATATGTAATTTTAATTAGTGATTTCTTATTGTTTATCTTTTTTTTGGAATTCTGTATTACCTCTACCCTTTACATGCTTTTGTTTCTCTTTAAATAAAATAAAAATAAAAACAATAGCATTCCTGTACACAAACAAAAAACTAACTGAGAAAGAAATTTTAGAAATATCGCCCTTCACCATAGCATCTAAAAAAATGAAATACTTAGGAATCAACCTAAGTAAGAATGTAAAAGACCTATATGCTAAAAATTATGCTACACTAAAAAAGGAGACTGAAGAGGATATTAGCAAGTGGAATGATATTCCTTGCTCTTAGCTAGAAAGAACCAACATTGTGAAAATGGCCATACTCCCAAAACTGTTATACAGATTTTACAGAATCCCAATCAAAATACCTTTGACATATCTCACAGATCTAGAGAAAACACTCCTAAAATTCATTTGGAAACAGAAGAGTCCTAGAATAGCAAAGCCAATTCTGGGCAACAAAGGCAAGCCAGGAAGCATCTCAATTCCTGACTTGAAACTATACTACAAAGCCACAGTCATAAAATCAGTATGGTACTGGTTGAGGATCAATGGAACAGATTAGAAGATGCAAACACTACTACAAAGACACTCAGCTACCTGATATTTGACAAAGGGGCTAAACTTGTTCATTGGAAGAAGGATAGCCTCTTTAACAAATGTTTCTGCAAAAATTGGCTCTACATATGCTTAAGACTGAAACTAGATCCATGCCTATCACCATGCACATAACTAAAGTCTCAATGCATCAAAGATCTAAATATTTAAACAGAAACACTAAATCTACTGGAAGACAAATTAGGTAGAAATCTTGGAGACATGGGACAATTCACGAACAAAATGCAAACTACGCAGGAAACACTTCAAAGAATCAACAACTGGGATCTCATATTATTGAAAAGTTTCTGCACTTCAAAAGAAATCACCAACAGAGTGAAAAGAAAACCCATGGAGTGGGAAAGAAGTTTAGCCAGCAACCCCTCAGACAAAGGACTTGTGCCCAGAACATATAAAGAATTGAAAAACATCAAGCTCCCCAAATTCAAAAACCCTCTCCAAAAATGGGCATCTGAGATGAACACACAGTTCTCAGAGAAAGATATTCAAATGGCAAATGAATACATGAAGAAATGTTCACCATCACTGGTCATTCGAGAAATGCAAATTAAAACAACACTGAAATTTCACCTCACTCCAGAAAGAATAGCTGCCATCAAGAAATCAACTGATAACAAATGTTGGCGAGGCTGCATGGGAAAAGGAACACTGCTCCACTGTTGGTGGGAGTGTAGACCGGTACAGCCACTATGGAAATCACTATGGAGATTTCTTCCATAGAAGGCTAGGACTGGAAGTTCCATTAATTCAGCTATTCCCTTCCTGGGTATTTTTCCCAGAAAACCTGGAAAGGTCATACCACAGTGATAAAAGTGCACCCATGTTCATAGCAGCACAAGTTATAATAGCTAAATCTTGGAAACAACCAAAATGCCCAACCACAGAGTGGATGAAAAAGATGTGGTATTTTTATGCAATGGAATATTACTCAGCTATAAAAAGGATGATCTTGAGGCCTTCATATTGAAATGGAGGCAACTTGAGCCTATTTTCATAAGTGAAATAAATAAGAATAATATTTATAAATAATCACATTGTGTCTCTAGTGTAAAGAGTAGTAAGAACTGTAGGAGTAATAAAACCCAAAATGTGTAATTGTTCTTGTCAAAAGGAGAGGAAAAGAAAGTGCTCTAAAGAATATTACTGCATATGTGTTTAAATATGTAGGATTGATCACCATATTACTAAGTGTTTATTGGAACATTGAGCAGAACTGTTTTCAGTCTCACTGTTTGAACGTCCACTTTGTGTGCTTTAATTTTGTAATGTAAACAACTATTTCTAAGATGACAGTATGTAATTTGTCAACTAGTGATTTCTTAGTGTTTATTTTATTTTATTTTTGGAAATTTGTGTTATTGCTTACCTTTTTTCTGTTTTGCTTTTTTTTCTCTTTAAATAAAATTTAAAAAAATAGAAACCAAAAGAATAAAAAATTTTTAAGAAGAGCTGCTGGGCATAAAAAAACAACAACTAAAAATGGCAGTGTAATTAGCTCAGTGTAAAGTCTCTGTGTTCAACCACCAGTATACCCAAAAAAAAAAAAAAAAAGTCTCAAGAAGTGACATCAAAATAAACCCCTACTCAAAGCTTTCAAGTAAACAAAAATTTCAACACACGTACTCCAAGTCAGTTTAACATGACAGTTCTTTACCTTATGTGGTAAAAAAATATCCTTTGGTATTTTTATTGTCACATTTCCAAGGCCTTTAGTTCAGTTTGCATCAGAGTGTATGTGTTTAAGTTACTAGAGATACTTGGGTTTGTTAGATGGCACAGTTTTCTAGTTAAGAGAATGCAGATGTATTCTGAACTGGTTAGTCTAGTACTTCCTTTTACTACAAACCCCCCAAAATCTTCCCCTCCCCAAAGTACTATAAAAATATATACGGTTGGGCCAAGATTATAACTCAAGTTGTCTAGCTTGTGTGAGGCCCTGGGTGAAATTTCAAACCTGGAAACACACACACACACACACACACACACACACTCACTCACACTCACATTCACCTTTATAAAGCTATGTTAATTTTAGAGGGAAAAAGACAGTAAACATTCTTTCCTGATGTTTTCCGGTACTAAGATTTTTCTATTTCCCCTTGTTCTCTTTCAAGGAGTGAATGTTTTATAGGTCCCTCCTCACTGAGTCCTCCTTTCTTTCCAGAAAGCTACAAGGTGATGTAGGGAAGCCAGGGTTCTAACTGACTCAACAATGAGCCTGTGATGAGGGAAGAAGACAGGCACTGCTCTGGATAATGAGAAAACCAAACACAGTGACAACAGAAAACTTTGTTTTGTATAAACTAGGTCGTCCAGAAGCAACAGAAGCTTGGGTAAACTTAAAGTGAAATACCATCTTCAGGCTTATGTTACCTTCAAAGGTAACTGAAAAAGCTAAAAAGTGACGGAAACTACTTTCTAATGAGGAATATTCTTTTAGGCTACGTTTTCAGGAGGATCTAGATGCCAAACTGTCCCCTTTCTGGTGGTGCCAGTAGGCTTGTTTCATGGGTGTACCCACTGGCTTGCTTACCCACGCAAGGTACCTTGGCTAGAGAAACCAGCCCCAAAGTATTTTTCTATTTCTCTGGTGGACCCTCTGTGCCTCTTTGAATAATCTTCACACTTTGAAACTGACAGGCTTTGGATTTCATTTTACATTCAAGAGGCACATCTCTGTCAGATTTTAAGTAAAAGAGTATAGTTTGTTTAAGTCTTTTCAGAATAAGGCAGAAGGACAGGTTGTCTCTGGATGCTCAGAATGACTTGTTTTCCTTAGGATAAGTTCTGAGAAGCACTTTCAAGGACTGACATATTTTCTGTCCCTACTCATATTAATTATAGGGGTAACAAAGCACAAGGGGAAAAGTGTAATCTTTAGAATTCTCAGACGTGGATTCTGATCGCAGCAACACCAAACAGCAACAATTTAATCACTGGAGACAACTAATTGTTTCCAAATAATACTTTTTTTTTTTTTTTGGAAAGTACAATAGTGGGACATTTTACTACCCGGGCTGAGTCTCCTTCTGAATATTTTAATGTAGTGTGGGCAGTAACTAACTTCCTCAAATGGGACGTGAGGCACTGTGAGATGTGAATTATCAGCAGCACTACCTTAAAAAAACTGCCAGCTCCTCCTCACTTACCTCTTTTTGTTCTTATGCATTGCTATCCTGCCATGCACTGTGGGATCAACTTCTACCAGTCAGTGAGGATGGCAGCGTCACAGCTTAGAAGGCACTGGAGTCCCTGTGTGATCACACTGAGTAGAGCTGTTCACTTCCCACCACTCTGCCTGTCGCTACACTGTTAATCAAGGGGAAGTAGAATTATGCTTTTTTTAGTCACTGTAGTACCTTTTCTTTTTACTGTAAGAGTGCTGCTTTTGTTTTAATTAAATAATTGACTTTGAGAATATTACTTAACCTCTTACTTCCTTGGTTCTGTTATCTGCAAAAGAAGGACACTATATTGCTCATCTGCTCTGAAGATTCTGGTGAGGGTTACAAAAAGAAATGAGTAGTACTGTGTGTGTTGTGTTCTAAGTCAGCCTCGTAGTATTATATGTGCATGTATGTAAATCTACCAGGAAGACACAGACTCACAATAGACAAAATAAAAACTGGTGACATTTTAACATTTTTCTGGATGATAACCAGGGTAACCAAGTACTGCCATTTTCTTTGGAATAAAGAGGTTTCTGGGGGTGGATGGAATTTTCATTTTCAAAACTGACACAATCCTAGGAAACCTGAGTCAAGTTAGTTGCACTAAATGAGGGTCTAGCGCATGAGGCTTTAAGTACTAAGCAGGAGACCAACCCCAGGGAAGCTGGAAAGAGATGATCACTCTGGTCATTATACATCACCTAGAGAGGTTCTTTAAAATAAGTGATAAATCTAAATATGAAATAACATGCACCTGAAATCTCTCTCTGGCTATGGGATATGGTGGGGATTTAACTATGAATACCAGCCCTACAATTTCTATTTTGCTTTGAAACACTCATTGCTGCAGATAAGAAATGCTCATTGCATATAGCTCATTGCCTCTAAAGTAAATATCCTTCTGTAGGAAGGAAATGCAGACTACAGCAATAAGCAAATGGTAACATAACATAGTCACTGGATCTCTTTGGGAAAGTTCATGACCAAATATTATGGACTCCTAACACATGAAAAGGAAAGGAAACTCAGATTCTCAGGTGTCTTGAATGAGTTGACTTTTGAGGGCAAAGCAAGAAGTTTGTTGGTTGTGGTGGAGAAAGAGCAGATGGGTAGGTGACATGGAGTTGGGAGATGCTGCAAGTTTGCCTACTTCTGTACACATTTTTCTACCTATGAAGCGTCACATCTTCAATAATGCCTACAGGGATTATAGACTTAGTTGAAGTTGTGTATTGTGCTCTGGTGAAGCAAAGTGGAGATAGTTTTCCTGCAGGGAACAGGCAGCAGAGTAAAAGAGGAGAACATAGATCACAGGAACTCAGGGATATGTCAGGGAAAGTATCACACAAGCTGGGGTGGGGAAGTGGAAACTAGCCAAGTCTAACCAGCACTCTGTGGAGAAAGAGACTCCGTGAGATTTGGATAAAGCTAGGAAGCTGTTGGAAGAGACAGGGTTTGAGCTGAGATGTCAGCAGGCAGGTGAGGTGAAGAGGAGGCTGCTTTTGGAGGAAGAAAGACATGAAGAAAGGAGGACGAGGGTGATGGCTGTCATCAGTGAGCAGACACTGAGTGTATCTTTGTGTTCCACACACTAGACCAGGGGCAAAGAACAGACTGGGTCTCTACTTGGAATGAACCAGGAATTGAGGGCCCTTGTAGTCCTACTGTGCATCTAGTCTTTGTCTTTCTATTGCATTTGAAACCTAGATCTTTTGTGCCCCTTCACAGATTTGCTTTCTAGCTCCAATAAGCAATGGCCAAAGGCACTCGGGGCACCCACAGTGGGCAGCTGAACAATCCTGTGTCTCCTGGTTGTGATTAAGTTGTTGTCTGGCACATTTTTGTGTAGATAGGCCTTTTTGGAGCACCTCAGGAGATGTCAAACTCCATAACTGAACCCTAGGACCAAAGCTTTCATGCACAAGTAAATGAAAGCAGACCCGTCACTGGGCTATGCCCCTTGAAATATAGCTGCCCACATCTTTGAAAGTTGCAAATTCCACCGTCTATCATCTCCTATTGTGTCTCCATTGCAGATACCTATCAGTTCATGTGCAACCTGAGTCTCTTGACATTGGGAAAGGTGAAGTAAAAGTACAACAAAACTCACTATAGACTGGCAGTGCACTTGAACGTGATACTCCAGTTCAAAGAACAAGGTTTGAAACAGCCTAGAGTTTCTGACAAACATGTAATTAAAGATCCTTGAATTCTTTTGGTTAAAAAGTGTAAGAATTTGAAAGTCACATGGAAGGTGACTTCTTCTAGTATTATTGAAAGGTAAGGAATTTGCCTGTGTCTTTAAGGGATGTTTAGTGACCATAGTTTTGATCAAGGAGTTGGAAATTTACCTAATGGTACACTACATTCTATATTTGATTTGCAAACAAAATTTCTCTTTCACCAAGTGAGCACTTAACTGAAGTCAAAAGTTATCTGATTACAGGAAAATAACTTGATCCTCCTGGTTACTGTAAATATTTTGTAAGCTTGTTCCAACCAGAAAATTTCCATGTTTTCCTTTTATTGTATGTATACAACTTGGGTAATATTCCTCTAGTTTAGGAAAGAGGTGCAATTTGAAAAGATGTTCAAGGGCTTTCAAATTGCTTGCAATTTTTTTCATTGTAGTACAGTATATAAATCTATGCCAATATGTCCCCATCTAATATGATAAATTAGTGATGCATATTGTACTTAGAGGTAAGATACAGAAGAATTACTTCATGTTAATTTCCTGCCCATTTTTAATCATAAGGTCTTTAAGTTCTCCGTACATCTCTGTCGGGTAGATAAAAGGCCCTGAATACTTTACTGCTGCTCAGACATGTCACATACCCGGTTTTAGGTAACATTTCTAGAATAGGAAAAGAAGAGAGTCTAAGGCAACAAAACAAGAAAAATGCTTCTACTTTGCAACATCAAATTTTATGGCTTTGGTTCATAAACAACCCCAATTAGTGAAGCATGTTTGCAGTCAAAGCTGCCCTTTGAAAAGCAGTTTTGTGTGTACATTTCCCCAGGAACAGATGGCAGTTGTGTAAAACCCTTGCACTGTCCTTAGTTCTGGAGATTTATTAGGAGGGTGGGCCTGTGTTTACCAAGCCTGCTGCTTTCCTCACCAAATCAATTCCTTGTCAGGGTCCAGCCAGACCTCTGGAAGGGGTTAAGTAGGAGTCCAGGGGGACTACTTGACATCTGCTCTGCTTACAACTTTTTGATCTTGTTGTTTTTGCCTTGTAAAGGGCAGGTCCACAGTGAAGTGTGTGTGTGTGTGTGTGTGTGTGTGTGTGTGTGGAGAGAGAGAGAGAGAGAGAGAGAGAGAGAGAGAGAGAGCACAAGAGCAAGTGCAAACAAGTTTCTCCATGGGAGAGAATGAAAACCCAATGACAAAATATCAAAGGAAGACAGCACAACTTTTAATTTGTAAAAGTTTGGTGGGGTTACAAGGTTTGAAGTGATGATAACAGGAAGGAAGACAACACTGGAGTCTCATGGAGGAAATCCTTTGTGAGCAGGGATATAAATGATGCGAGTGTTTTTCTATCATTAAGCAACACTTTCACATGGGTGTCTGTGAAAATTAAATTATGTGCTTCCCTTGGAGCCCTGGTCCCTATGGTTGAATGAGCTCACTTGCAGTGAACTTTCTCCTTCTCTTGCAAATATAAAATGAAATCTCATGAAGAAGAATTTGAGGGAACCTTAAGGTAGAGCAGAAGATAGGAAGAAGGTGACAAGTAGTCATTGATATGTAACCTCAGGGTGCGGGGCATCAGGGCAACATCACCTCTGTTTTCATCTCCCCAAATGCTGCTCCTTCCTGGCCACACAGCTCACTCTTGGAATCTGGCAGCCCTTAAACATGGTGATGGCCTTGGTCAGGACTTAAAGTGCTAACATTCCTTCCTGTCTTGGCTCCAAAGTAGTTTGGTCTCTGGTTATGTTTTGTCCTTGATGACTCTAAAAAATAATGCAGCAGGACTTGCAGAAAGCTATCAGGAAGGCTCTGGTGTCTCTTACATATTCTTTTCCATTTTTGGTTGAAGTCTGAAAAGTAGGCTTGGGGTTGTTTTGGGGGCTTAGCATGTTCTCTAGGTCTAATTCACACAGCCTTTGCACCTGTCCTCAGATGTGCCCTGACTTGGTTTATGCAGGTCTTCCAGGTACAGCATCACATTGATGTTATGAAACCATGTTTGGCTGTGGAGAGCAGAAACAGTCTGGACCAGGGTTTGTCAACAGAAGTCTTGTGGATGGGGGGAAGGAAAGGGTAACTCCATAGAGGGTACAGTCATGCAAAGACAGGTAAGGCCAACTTTTGCTGGATCTGAATGATATAAAGGAATGTAAATCCAAATGCACCTTAGGATACCAGGTTTATGGGTTGCCTGGAATTGTATTTGTGTATTTTAGAAATTACGAAATTGGCCTGTTGTTGGGCACAGAATGGTCAAAGTAAGATTTCCCTAAACCTGGAAATAGATACCTTAAATCCTATTCCTTGGTCTTAAGGGACTTGGTTGCTAAGTGTTTAAGATTGCAAGTCTCATAGAACAGGCAGCTGGTTCCTTAATGACAATCCCATCTATACTAAGAGATGAAAGGTTTTGTTATCCAGGGAATTCTTTGGGGGGAGACGTGCCACACATGGCTGCTGTTAGTGAGCACAATCTTTGTGATCGGGCTGCCCTGGATATGCACCCCTAAACTCTGGATGTTGAGCCCAGCCATCTGGAAGGGGTGCAGGGCTGGGCCCTGATGCCCCTCATCTGCTTTTCATGTCACCTGGAGTCTGCTCAGCGAGGTCTACTATGAAGGCTTAAAACTAATCTCCCATAGTTTACGATCCCAAATCCATTTGCAATGAGGAAGACCCCAGCTGACCAGCAGCTTAAACAAATGTCCCCCTCCATGGTGTTCCTATGGCGAGACCAGAGTTCCAAATGCATGATGTAAGTGAGAGCGGGGACAGGACTTTCTCCCACACGTGGCTCAGAAATCATTTCCAAAGCAAACAGAAAAGACAGCCCCAGGAAGGCGACTTTTCCTTTTGCTCTGGGCCAGGCCTGTGCTCCCAGGCCAATCCTAGGGGACTCCTCTGATCTGAAGGTGCAATTGAAAACAGGTGTCCACCTTGTGCCTATAAAATATATACTGGGAATGGGGGAGATCCCTGGAAATTATTTCAACTTGTAGAAATATGGAGACGATTCCCAAATTTGGCTTTGCCTAGATTCTTCCAGATATCCAGGCCTATCTCTATTTGAAAAAAAAATCACAAAAACTTTCAGGGAAATGTGGAGCACATATGGTTCTACCACATTATTCTACAGAAAGAAATATGAAAAAGATTAGAGAGAGACTGTCACATTGTCAGGCCTGAGCATGGTGTTGCTGGAAAAGTGCCTCTTGTTTCCTGCCTTGCCTGCCTCCACACACCGAGGCGACCCAAGTGACATTGGGCTATACAAGTAATGGCAAACCATGATTTGGATGCCAACTTTACCCAATTTCTATTTACCAAACAAATCGAATGTACTGAGTCTCATGTTTGGCATAAATATCTGATTAGATTCTCCTAAAATATGAGGAGGACTGCCCTATAAAGGCAAAGAATTTCAGTTGGGCCACATCCGGGAGTCATGAGGATTGGCTTTCGTCTTTATTTGTTGTCAGCAAGTACTTCTGATCTTTCCTACCTTGCTGGCTTATTAAGCATATGCTTGAGAGTGGGGATACTGACAACGCAGCTGTATTTCATTTGTAGATAATTGATGCAATAAATGTAATAACCAAATGAGATATGTTGACTCATGAGCTAATTTGGGTGTAGATGTTACAGCACTTGTGCAGCTGGAAATGTTTCCAACACAAATCTGTTTCAGATAACTGCACCCTATTCCTGTCCTCACAGAGACTGGAGAAAAAACAGATCAAATCATCTCCTATCTCTGAACATATAAAAATGCCTGTTCATAAATTATGGTCAGTGTAAGTACTGCTTGGAAGAATGGTAATATCAGAATTCATTTCACAAATAGGTGACATTAACCCCTAACACCCTGGAGGAGTCAAAAGGAGGTGCTCAGACCTGACTTTAAGCATTTTAATCTTTGGAAATTCCAAAGAACTCCTTCAGTGGAAATCATGCATGCATGTTAACCAGAAAACCTTACTTGGAAGTTGGATCTATTTTTTTGTCTTCTTTTAGTGCAGGAAGAATTTACTTTTCCACATATTACCAGATTTTCCTCACCTTTTTTCTTCTTTTATATTTTAGCTTGGGAAATCTGAATTGTTGTGCATAGAAGGTAAAGTTCTGTAACTCTGCACAGAAGTTATTGGAACAAAAAGCTATACAGAAAATAGATTGTGATACACAAGAGACCCACACTTGAATGATGCCCTTACACTTGTTAAATAAAAGCCTGTAGCAGAGGTTGATAAATGATGGCCTGTGGGCCATAAGTTGCCTCCTGCCTATTTTTGTTTAGCCCTTAAAGTGAAAATGGTTTGTATCTTTTTAAATGGTTGTAAAAACCAAAAAGAAGACTGTTTTGTGATGCCACATATGAAAATTATGTGAAATTCAACTTCAATAAATTTCAGTTCAAATTAAGGTTTTATTGGAGCATGGCCTAGTCATTCACATTTTCTATGGTTGCTTTGATGGCAGTTGAAACATTTACTTAACCCTTTTTGGAAGAAGTTTGCCAATTTATAGCATAGAATAAAACATTAATTTGTGCAAGATAGAAAAAGCTAAGCTTACTTGCACTATATTTTAAATAGGAAACTTTACATTTCCAGTTAACTGTGCAGACAGAGTATGGTAACTTTCCCTTGTCTATAGAGGCCCTCCTTGAAGGACCAGACAAGCAGTAGTTGTCATTGGCATGTGCCTGTAGTGGCCTAATTATTCCTCTTTATCCTGACATTTTGGTTGAAAATTTTGTATGCAAACACTTTCTAATCTGTTTGGAAAGTTTGTCTTAATTCAATAATTTTTATTTTAAAGCGTTTTTTTTTTATTAGAGCTGCTTAACAAATTCAGCAGATCTTTTTAAATATCAGGTGCATTGGGGTATAATTTTGATACGTTATACAGATTTATCGTTGTAATTATTTTGACACAAGTGTTCTGTTGCATAATCATCATGGCAATCAGGACTAGAGCTGTCCTATCATCCCCACAAAGTTCCCTCGTTTGCTGTACAGTCACTCTTTCTCCTCCACTCCGTCCTTTGACTTTGACAGATACATTTTCTGTTCCTATAGTTTTGCCTTTCCCAGAATGTCACATACGTGGGATTATATTGGAAATAATACATAACTTAAAGATACATTTAAATTCTAAATCTGCAGTTCAGATATCAATGAACTTTAACTGATGAATTTCAATTATACATAGAGCAAACATATAAGTGACATGAAATCTGGAGGAAGAATTAGAAGATTTTGTACAGATATGTTATTTTTTCATGTAGAGATGAAACCTGTGGAACCATATTCAGACTTTAGTATAAAATATTAATTTTAAAACAAATAAAATGTTATCAACTATATGAATCTTCCAGGGTGAAATTTTTTGCTATATAATCCAAAATGTTCAATTTAGTAGCCCCCAACAGGGTTATAAAATAGATTTCTATGTGAGTGGAAATGGTAAGAATTTTTGTTTATGTGGGCATAATATGTCAATTTAAGCTATTCTCTAGTCTTAAATTTTATACCTTAAAAAAACAACAAAAAAGCCACAAAAGCATGAAACATTTACTATATTTTATTTCCCTCATAGGATCATTGTCTTAGAATGGGGTTGGGGAAAAGTGTTATTCACTGTGTGTACAATGCAAATGAGAGAATGTACCTGTGCTTGCACTAAAAGGGAGACAAGAGCATATATTTCCTGTTTCTGTCTTGCACTGATTTTCTAGTAAGTGGCATTTGTTCTTTAGAGGTAGTTGTTAATATGCTCACATTTTTCTAGGCAATTCCACTGCAGAAAGTTCATATATTCTGACAGTGCTATACAAATGAATGCAAACAAACATTAAAAATAATTAATATTGAGATAATCAAGCCTTTTTGGCCTTTCCTTTCCTCTTCTTTTCCTCTATCCTATATTTAGCGTCTATTCTGGGTAGTACAGTATTGCCCTAGGGGTTCTTTCTTTATTGTGTAGGATGGGGAAATTTCAAAGGGCTCCTTCAGTGGAAATCATGCATGTATGTTAAGTAATACAGCGGATATGTAAATGCACCAAAAATCTTGCTAGACTGTAAGGTAGATTTTCTACCTTAACATTTTTATACTTTTGTATATACTTTCTCAGCCCCCAGATGAGTGAAAAAACTAGATTTAAAGCATCTTAAGCATATTTCCTAGTTGTGGGTTTTAATACAAGAGTACTAGAATTTTGATGTCTCTCTCCACAACCAGGCTTTAGATTAAAACCCGAGGTAGCAACTCCAGAAATTGGTCTGAAGTTTTCTTTTTATTTCAAACAGAACTCATGTTACTCCTGTTGAAAATTGTACTGACAGGGCTATACATGTAATTTATGATATTTCCTATCAAGATGTTTAGCTGAATTAGAAACATTTGTGAACAAATCCTTCTGTGGCTGGTTAAAAGCAGTTTTCTGCAGGGGAAGGGAGGAGGGTATGGAACATGGAGCCGTAAAGGAGAACTTGGAATACTTTTTATTTCAATGACTGTTGGTCCAATAATTGACTGTAAACTGTTTATAGCTATGACCCTGTTGCAATCACAGAGCAAATGTTTATGGATACACATTAAGCTCTATCTTAAGTTGCTCACCAAGTGTGATATTTATAGAGAAAACTTCCCCAAACTTCTTATTTCCTCTAAAACATTACATAAAATAGATAACACGATTGGCCAGGCAGCTTCAAGAAAGGGAGGAGGGTGAACAAGGGAAGCTTTGCTTATATTGTTTGGACAATGTAACTTTTTCATCAATAAAAAAGGAAATCTCTTCAGAGGGTCCATTAAAAGCATTAAAAAATAAAAGTAAACCCCAGCATATCAGGAAGAGGCTATTGTGTTGACTTATTAAGTTACTTAAAGGAAAAATAGAAATAATTTAACTATGAAAATAAAGACGAGGCTTACATAAATAAAATATATTTGAAAATACATCTCTGGAGGGTTAAAATGAGACACTACTAGCTTCAGTTAGATTTTTGCCAAAAAAGATGCCAAGGGGTATTTTTCAAGTTTATGTGAATTGTCAAATAAAAGTGACACTTGTTCTTAAAAGAATGCACTTTTAAATTGTGGCCTAATGAACAAAGGGAGAATACAGCTCTGTGTGAATGTGGCTCCCAGCGTCACTGTACAGCTGACCTCACAGGGACTCAATATAGATGCCAATAATGATCAGGTATTTTTCTGAGGGACTTTATGTGTCTGTGGGTAGAGTAGAGATGTAAAAGACTTATTCCTTGCTTCTGGGCCTCAGCAATATAAACACAGTGAAAAGACAGCTGTCTAATTCAGGAACCCTCATGAGCAGAGCAGTTAGGAAGCTTTTGCAACAGTGAGATGAAGGGGCCAATAGTCACGTGCTGGCCAAGGGAGGTAAATAGAAGGGTAAGTAGGAGACATTTGGGGAAAGCAGAGTTGTTAGGAATGGTGTCTGGCCTGGAAGAAAGCCCATATTATCTTGTTTCTCCCCAGAGGGACTCAGAGCGAAAGGAAGAGTCCAGGGAGTAAGTTTTGGTGAGGTTCACTTTAGAGAGAGTGATTTAAAGGCCACTCTGGAATATCCACAGCAAAATCCTCAGAAATAGTGAAACAAGAGAGAAGGACCAGACATCCCCAAGAGAAACTTTGTGTTTCTTCCATGGCTGCCTCCAATGCCTTGCAACTAGCTCAGCTGCATCAGGTGCCCCATGACCACTCAAGGAGATACTCGCTTAGCCTGCAGCGAGTTTTGGTTATCACTTGTCCAAGATGACTCTACCTCTTTGGAGTCTTCCTCAGGAGCCTGTGTCCTGTCAGTGACCAAAAATAAAATCCGACCCTATGCATGCATAAGCCTGCCTTTCTTTCCTATACGAACTGCTTCCCTATAGCCTTTTTGGATCAGTCTGTGTACTATTCCCCCATATGCTGCTGCAGAAGTCCTAATGAAGCCTCTTCCAGATAGTATATTTTTGCCTGTTCATGATTTATTTCTCAGAACATGCTGAGCTTGTATTACAAGAAGTGACAACACCAAAGGATACTGGTACCAAGAGGTGCCAGTGGCCAGAGTTGGTAATTGGTGGTGGGTAGGAGCCCAAGCACACTGGAGAACTGTGGAGTACTGAAGGGAGCTACCATCTGTGGTCTCTGGAAGAGCTTCTGAGGACTGTAACAGAGCATTCAGGGGGGCACTAACCCAAGAGTGGACAGCTGCTGGCATACACAACTCAGGTCTGTTAGTGCTAAAGGAGATACCCTTTGGCAGTTCATGATTTCTGTATAACTTGAGAAAGAAACCTTGGTTTGGTGATAACATTTCAGAAACCTGTATGAGGACCCTGAAGAAGAGGGCAGACAGTGGTGATAGCAGTCAGGAATTGAGAAACAATTTAAAAACTGGACCATAGTTGATTTTTACTTTATGTGCAGCTAAGAATTCACCTCATGGGGGGGCAGTAGGTGGAATTGCACCATTGATAACTGGTTTATCTTACCAGCAAATGATGGTTTTAATGCTTAAACTGTTAATCAGATGGGTCATTGATTTGAGAAGCAATCATTTTGCTTTAAGTGCTCCAGATCATGATAAATCACCAGAAGAAGAAAAGCAGAGGGGGAAAAAAAATACTTCCTGAAGAACTTATCAACTCCTGGCAATGGGCCATGAGGGGTCACTTCTCTCTCTCTTTCTCTCTCTCACAACTTTTTACAGCACTTTTAGATTCACAGCAAAATAGAGAAGATATAGAGATTTCTCTTATGACCCAAGCCTCACCTCAGGTACAGCCTACACATTCTGGACGTCATTCACCAGAGCAGTGCATTTGTTACAGTTCGGCCCACAATGACACATTTTTACCACCCGAAGTATATAGTGATCTTAGAGTTCACTGTTGGTGTTGTGTGTCCATGGCTTGGACAATGCACAAAGCACGTACCCAATGGTATAGTTTCATACAGAGTAGTTTCATGGTCCTAAAAAATGAAATCTTCTGCTCTCCTGGTTCAGCCCTCCTTCTGCTCTAACTCCTGGCAACAGTTTTTTTTTTTAAACAAAATCAACTGTCATACAGTTGAAATATACCTTTAAATTCCTCTATGTCATTTCACTGGATAAAAGCCCATTTATTTTTAGTACTGAATAGCAGTCCATTGTCTAGATGTTTCATGGTTTATTTTTCCAATCAAATACTGATGGGCATCTTAGTTGCTTTAGGTTTGAGTATTTATACATAAACCTGCTATAAATGTCCATGTGTTGAATTTTGTGTGGCCATGTTTTCACCTCTTTTGGGTAAGCACCAGGAAGGATGGTTGCTGGATTGTGTGATCAGATTTTTTCATTTTAGTCATCAGGTCACTTCACCCACTTCTTAACTAGGTAATATATGTTTATTAGAAGTATTTATGAAGGTTTCATGTCTTCTTTATAGATGAGAAAACAGATGATCACAGTGATCAAAATGTGGTTCACAGGCTGAGATTTAAAGTCAATTTGTTCTGATTTCTGAAGTCTACATGCTTTTTTCTTTTATAATATTGGCCAGTCAGAATTTATTTTCAATCGGAATTGTGCTTTTCATGTTTTTCTCCCATCCAGAGTTCTTTTAACAATTGGTTCCTGACTTAAGACTTTCAGTTCCACCTTATCTAGTATTTAGGACTGAGCAGAACTTTTGTATTGAGTGACTTATTAACATCACACACACACAAAACATTTGTCAGGCAACTTTTATGCTTATGACATCATGCTAGGTGTGGAGATGAAAGAATCACCTAGTGAGTGTTCTCCTTAGATGAGTCATAAAAATGTGCTTTGATAAGAGGTTGTTACAGCTGCTGTGTTTCTCCTCACCTTATCATTACAGGTCATCTTGTAGGGTCTAAAATAGGTTGACTTCAAGATGCGTCTCTTGAGTCACTTCCTTTCTTAAAGCTGAGCTGACTGTAAGGCTTACTGTAACAGGGACAGAGATATGAAATGAACATTCAAAGTTCTGTGCTTAGAAATAGTGATTTGTAAAATTGGTATGATTTTTAAAATAATCGAAAGCTAAGTTGAAAGTGCTATTTTCACATCAGTTTTAATTTGCTTTGCATAAAAACTTTCTTGTAACCTAGTAAAAACTTGATGACCTGAAGTCAACAAGAAGCAAACCCTCTCTGCGAGCTGGCGCCATGCACTGGCCACTGGGGGGAGAGGCAGACACCAGTACCTTCTGGTGTGTGGGCTGGGAGACAAGGAAAGGGGCCCCCCATCCCAAGCAACCAGCTGATTTGGAGAAACACAGGCTGCGATGTTGGCTTTTGAGGTAAAATACAACTTAATGCTTGTAGTGTTTAGTGTTTCACTGACTTTGAAGAACTAAAATTGGTGATCTGATCATCTATTCGGAGGATAACAATTTGCAATGTAGCAACTATGGGAATCTCCTTCTCAGGGTGGTGACCACTGTTAATTCTCTGCTGTCTTGTTTTCAAGTCCTGTATCATTTTCTTTGTTTTGTTAGGCTGGGTTTTATTCTGTTGTGTCTTGTTTGATTTTGTTGTATCCAATGGCATGACAGGTATTTCGAAGATGATGATACATTATTGTAGCCATTTTGGATTTGCTATTGTCTTGCTTTGAGGTCCTCTATTGTGTTCATTGTTTTGTTTTTATTGGTTGTATTCTGTTCTGTTTTGTTAGATTTTTACTGTGTCTGAGGGTATGGGCAGCTATTTGGAGGATGACTGGGGGCACTGTGGTGACCATCGTTGATTTCTTATTATCTTGTTTTGAGGTCCTGTGTTACTTATACTATTTTGTTTTGATTAGCTTGTTCTGTTTTATTTTGCTTGTTTTACTGTCTTTAAAATAAAAATCACAGGACTGGGGATATAGCTCAGCAGCACAAGTGCCTGCATGAAAAGCACAAGGTTCCGAGTTCTATTTCTGGAACCAAAAAAAAAGGGCCTTTGCCATGTGTGGTAGCACATGCCTATAATCCCAGCACTTGGGAGGCTGAGGCAGGAGGATTGTTATGAGTTTGAGATCAGCCTGGGATACAAAGTTCAAAGACAAAACATTTTTTATTTTATTTATTTATTTATTTTTGTACCAGGGATTGAATTTACAATCTCCTGCTCGCCATGCAGGTGCTTATACCACGGAGCAAAATTCCCAGCCCTTGTGTTTTATTTTTATTACAATTTTTATTATTATTTAGTATATGTTTATAATACATAATAAATATATTTGTAATGGTGTATTGGTACATACACATACTGCATTTTGTTTTTTAAAAGACCAACTTTATTGAAGAGTGGAGAAGGATTTTAGGCTTAATGACTGAAGGAAGTAGTGGAGGAAGGGGGGGTATAATTCTCTGAGGACCAAATTGGAGGTGGACAAAAAATAGTAGGGCTATGTCCTAGTGTTTGGCACTATAAGATGTAGAGGGACTAAGTGTACAGCCAGCTCACTGAGAATTCTTAGAGCCCACAAGTGGCTTGCATGCAGAGTGTTGATCCCCTGAGCACATTTAGCTTGAACAATAAGGATGTCAGTAGGAACTGTGTAACCTAGGAATGTCCTTGTCATGGTTTATGTCAGTGGCCCCCAAAGCCTCATGAATTATGGATTTGACCAAATCTAGCATTTGTGATTGGTTCCTTGTTTAGTGCTTGGATTGGTGGAGTGAGTGTTTCACTCGCCCAGGGGTGGAACCAGGATGTGACATAAAGGCGGGGGGATGTCTCTCTCTCTCCCTCTTTCTTTTTCTCTCTCTCTCTCGCCAGTTTGCGCCTTGTTATTTGCAGCCACCATGAACTGTGGCCCGCCATGCCATGCTGCCTTGCAGCCAACTGAGTATGGACTGAAACCTCCAAGAACTGTAAGAAATAAACCGTTCCTTCCCTAACTTTGGGCGTCAGGTATTTTGTCTCAATGAGTAGCAAAAAGTAACCAAGACAGTACTCCAGTTCATATAGTGACCGCCATAATGATGAATCCCATAGTCAATTCATTTTGAGTTAAAGAGAAAGGTAAATGGATTTATTTTATTCATCAAGTTAATAGGTTGAAATTTATACTTGCATGTTCACATGCATAAGAGAATCTGTGCAACAAGTTCATTTTCTTGGTTTTTTTTTAACAAGTTCATTTTCATTTAAATGCAAGAACAGTCAGTTAAGTGCTAAAAGGTATTTTGCAATGAGAAAGATTTTTAAGGGAAAATGGGGCCTAAAACAGCTTCACTGAAAGTTTGAGTTTTGTGTATGATCTTTGTCGCAGTAAATGCCATTTACCCAATCAATATCTTTTCTCCATTTTCTCTTACTAGTCAAACTCCAGCTAAAAATTAGCCTACTTGTAATGTAAGTGGCAATATTGCCCCTTCCTGGTCAGTAAGGTAAATGAAGTAGAGTTTCTAGGGAGATTTTATTGTTTTCAAGATAATAAAAATCCAGATTTAGCTAGTTTAAAAGACTTTTGCCTTCTCTCTCTCTCTCTCTCTCTCTCTCTCACTCATGGTGTAGATGTAAAGCCCCAAAATGGAATTAATCATTTTACAGCCAAGATGATGAAAGTTACTTGTTAAAGAGAGGAGCCTGGCCCTCAGTAACAAACTCCAGCCACTGTGTCAGCCCTGTATGTCTTGTTGAGCAAAGTTCTCTTGGCTTCAGTCACTGTCCTTGATTTGCTGCTCTAGTGGTCAAATCCATTGACAGTGCCTTGGAGGAGAGGATACAGGGAAGCTGACTGGGGAAGAGAAGGCCATTCATAGAAGGCACAAACTAACCTGAAAATAGACTTGAGAATGTATGTGACACATCCAGGGAACAGGGAATTAGAAGAATGAATAATGGTCTAGAGAGTCATTTATTCTGATGGGAAAGCATCCAGTAAAAACAAAAGAATCATAGGTGTGTAGCAGACTGATGAACTGATAAACTTCTGTCTTTTTACAATTTTGGAAAGACTGAAGATTGTGTTCAATGCTAATTAGGTTTTTCTGATGATAGCTTTGTTGTGGGAAAAGTGATTTAACTCTCAGTCCACAACTTATCAAATAAGCTTTCATGATGAAAATCTTACTGCATTATCCAACACCCAGCTGATGGATTTATGGAAGTTGGGACAGCAGATGTGTTACTGGCACATGATGTAGATTCTGTCTGTGCAACAGAAAGCAAAGTGCAGACTTACTGATTGTTTCGTTTGCATTTACTCTCTACTCAGCAATATTATAATTTGATTGGGTTCATTCAAGCAGAGGTTAGATGCGTTCTTCAGAGGTCTCATATAGTTTCTTTCGTCCTTCCAGTGGTTCTTTGACTTAAGCAAGTACCAGATTCACTGGGGATACTTGTTCATTGCAGATTCCTCAACCCAACCCTTGGGTTTCCAATATGTCAGCCTTTGTTGACTCCTAGGCATCTTCATTCCTGACAGGTGCCCACAGTGATTCTGTTGCACATGGCTTTCTTAGGGTCATTAAAGAAACACTGAAATCTATTCTCCTTCCTTTCTTACCTTTTTTGGGCTATGCATGTTCCACAGTTTTCCAGAAGGAAAAGTGTATCTGAAGGTCTTCCATGACTTTCTGATAGTAGCTGGGTGGTGTCATCAAAGGACACACTGTGTTCTAGAGTTTTCTATACCACCTAAACATTTTATTTTAATTCAAAGGAACCCCTGTTCATTCATTTGAAAATGTGTAAAAATTCAGGGAGGGATAAATAAGAAAATACAAATCATCACCATTGCTTTATCAAGACAAAACCATTATTAATGTCCTGGTACAATTTCCTTTTCTTCTTCTCTCTCTTTACATAAAAAGTGGAATCCAGTCTATTTAAAGATCAACATATGCCACTTTACATATGCATCATATTTGATTTTCTCATGTATATTAGTATTAGGGTCCTGGTTGTTACTGTGAAAGTGAAAGTATTCTCTCTTTTTATAAATCTCTTTAAAATGTGCACATTTTTTTTTATAAAGGAAAGATGCACTTAATAAATGAACAAGGTCTTGATTTAACATAAGCAGCATAATGTTTGTTCAGGGCAGACTAAGATAGTAATCATTTATTTTATTGTTTTGGTGAATTTGTAACCATCTTTTTCTTTGTCATCTGTAGCTAGAGCATTTTCTCTTTTTCTGGAATAGGAAATGTAAGGAACCAGATAATCTGTGCCATGTCACAGTGAGAGTGACATAAGAGGGTCCTACATATTCAGCTCTTTGAATCAGCTTGGATTCTTTGGTTTTAAAGCAACAGAAAGTGACCCTGACTAATATAAAATGGGAAATTTACTGACTGCACATGGACAGTTCATAGAACTCAAGGGAAAGCCGAACTGAGTGGCAATGAAGACAAGTGTAGCTCAGAAGATCTAGGTGAAAAATGCTAACATTGTTTTCTGGGAACTAGACTCAGATGAACCTGAACCACCAGTTTACTGTTACTGGGTCCTTCTCTAAAAGAACCATGTCTATTCTCATTCATTTTTTGATTATATATTTATTGAGTGGAAGGCAAGTCATTGTTTTAAATTCTAGGATTATAACAGTGAACAAAACATACAAATCTTTGCTACCATACAGCCTGCATGCTAGTTAGGAGAGCCTGTCAATAAACTGCCTAGCAGAAATTACTAAAATGCATCATATAACAGATGATGATACATACTATGGAGAAACAATGGAATAGGTTAAGGCTGCAATTTTAAATGGAGTGATCTAGAAGGTGATGTCTGACCTAGAGGAAATCTGTGTGGATGTCAGGAGGTGAGCAATTCTGGTAGAGGGGACAGAGTCGATTTCTGTTTTGCAAAGATCCTTCAGGCTGCTTTATTGAAAATACACTGAAGGAGGCAAAAAGCAGAAGAAAGCCTATGGATGAGAAAACTCCTGCGGTTTTCCAGGTGGGAAATGATTTGGGTCTGCGCTAGAGTGATCTCAGTGAGGTGATGAGAAGTGATTGGGTTTGGAGCCCTTTGGAAGAAACAGCTCTCAGGATTTGACAGTAATTAGCATATGGGGTTGTGAGAAAGAGATGAGTCAATGATGACTCCCAGGTTTTTTGGTCTGAATAACTTAGATGGGAAAATGATGCGTGAAAGAGCAAATCTAGACAGTTGGGAATCTTATTAGAGGGATGGGTTAAGTTGAGACCAGGTGGAGGTATCAGGTTTAGGCAGCTGCTCATGCAAGTAGGTGATGGGGATTCAAGGTTTGTGGTGGAGATTCTAAGTTAGGAGACATCAGTCGATGAGTGAAATTTAAAGTCAGGAGGCTGTTTGAGATCAACTGGGGAGTGAGCATAGACGGAAAAGAGCAGAGGCTTGGGGCAGAAGCACAAATGGAGGCACTGAAAAGGGGAGCTGAGGAGGGTGTGGCTTGGTGGACTAAACCAATTTAGCTCTGTGGCCATGCCTTTGTTTGGGAGCAGGTGTCCAATTTTTGCCAATCTTACCTAGCCTACAGGCAGTGGCAGAGGTGGTTCCCCAGTCGTCAGAAGGAATGGATCCTCTTCAGCAATGAATAACACGTAGCTGCCATATTCCTCTTTCCAGATGCATCAGATATGCATTTAGCTCTTTTCACAGAAGTAATGAAACTAAGTTGAGTATCAGTTACTAAAGTACATTTGTGTCTAGAGGGACTGATCCTTGTACAAATTAGGCCCTCCTTTTCTCCCTCTGTTCCTCCCTACCCTTCCTCTCTCTATTCCCTCCCTTCTTCTCTCTATTTCCTCCATTTCCCCTCCTCCTTAATTCTCTTCTTCCTCCTTCCTTTCTTCCTTTTCCTGTCTCTATTCTCTCCTCTTTCTTTTTCTCTTTTCCATTACTGGGAATTGAATCTTAGGCCTTTTGAGCTGTATAAAAAGCCTTTTTTAATTTTTTAAAAATTTTATTTTGAGACAGGGTCTCTTTAAGTTGTTCAATTTCTCAGACTGGTCTTGAACTCGTGAACCTCCTGCCTCAGCCTCCCAGAGTGCTAGGATTACAGGTGTGCACCACTGTGTTTGGCTGTTTTGTTTCTTAATAAAAATAAATGAAAAAATCTTCACTGTGCCTTGAACTTTTGAAACTTTTTCTCTTCAAGGTTTTAGCTTCTAGATTGGGTTCTAGATTATAAACCTTTATGGCAAAGATTGTGTCTTATTTGTATCTATGTCCCTAACTGTGTCCCTAACATAGATTTTGACACAGGTGAGATGTTCATTATATACTCAAAATAACTCAGTGAATGAATTATTTAAGACAGTTAACACCTTTTTATTATTTTCCTATTAGTGAGTGATATATTTATCAGAATGCTGGTTTTCAAGGTAGACACCTAGATAAAGCTGTTATAAGCTAGAAAGTAAATTTATTGTTTGATTGATTAAAATGACTTCAGGTATGGCTGGATGCTGGTATCAAGCAATGTATTCATGCCATCCTTTCATATTTTTGACATTGCTTTCTTTTCCAAGGGCATCATTCTCATCACCAGTAGATCCAAGTTCACATTTTAATAACATAGAAAACCTAATGAAGAGGAAGTATGCTTCCCAATAGTTCTAGAAAAAGTTCTCAGATACAGGCCACATGTTTATCTCTAAATCAGTAACTGTGGCCTGCATAATAGAGTTTTTTCATTGGTGAGGCCTGGGTAACTGTTCACCTTAGAGTGGGACTTTGGGGTTAACTTCACCAAACTACATCAGCTAGAAAGTGGTTCTCCAGCAAAAACTAAGGTTATAATGGTAAATGACAAATAGCATGGATACCCAGGGAGCCAAAGTAACAGCTGGACACTAACAGAAAAAAATGTATGATGGGAACAAATAAGGAAAGCGAATTCTTTGACTCCTCTTTGGTGTCTGTTTCCCCACAGACTACTGCATCTGGTTGTGTTTGGTGTAAGCATATCTTCAAGTGAGTTGGCAAATCACAGACACTTGTGTTTCAACTTTGTAAGCCACAGAAACACTAGCACAGTGCTGGTGATCTGTTTCCCTCCTTTGCACTTTGGTCCTTGGAGAGCAACTCCAGGCTTGTGTTGCTCTTCTGAATGTTCTTACATGCTGAGGTAGCCTGGAGCCCTGCCCAGTGCACACTGTTAAAGGCAGAGATGAAGTTATCATGGGCTTGGTGAATTCTCCTGGATTTTTTTTTTTTTATGATAAGACCATCAGCCAAGGAGATGAAGCAAGACATGGTGTTTTAGAACCATGAAGCCCCTTGGTAAGACACTGAAGACCTTGGAAAAAAGAACTTTGATACTCCTGGGGGAAAGTCACTGTAATTTTGAAGGTGTTTCTCGTAGGAAAGGAGCCTGTGATTTGTGAAGCAAGACTAATCTGCTTGTGGGAAGCTGCAGCATGAAATGAGACAAGGTGTGATAACCTGTCAAGTTCCAAAGAGAGATGATTTAGGGGGAGAGAGTGGCTTGAAAATCTGAGGATGGGTGTTACTAACTTAATCCATATGATGCCTTCAAAACAAAAAGTATATTAGGGGCGAAAGGCATGAAACAGACATTATTCATTGTCTCCAGGTGAGTTTTTCTCCTCTGAGTTTACAAGCAAGTGCTGGCATGCTGTGTGCAGACATTTGTACAATAGATTAGAGCACCCAGATCACCACAGATGAAAAGTTGGGGGAGACACCTTTGACTCTTTCCCTTCCCCTGTCTAATTTATCTATCTTATTTATTCCAGACAAGAGCCCCTTTACTTTGGGAAAATTAGAGACATCTGCAGTTATCCAACCTGAGTCAAGGGCAATCAGAGCTGGTGCTGCCAGGTGTGAACAGATTGCGTGTAGGGTCAGGAAGGTGACTCTTTTCCTCCTCCTCGCCTCATGTGCACCATCTACAATTACCAAGAGGGGTTTTCCAGGAGAGGGTGGGGAGGGAAGGAAGAAGGATCCTTATTCTGACAGGAGAAGCAGATGCTGGCTGGACCAAGATGACTCATACAATATGCTTTCAATTCCACAAAACACTTCTCCCCGCTCAGCCCCCAGTTAGTCTTGGGGCTCAAGGTGATACTGCAAAGGTGAAGCACAGATCTTTGAATAGCTTCATATTTAGGTAACGTTCCAACTGCGACAACTCAGTTTTGCTGGGATGTTTCTATACAGCACCGGGATGGAGGGAAAATTCTTTCAAATTTAGGTGCCCAGACTATCAGAGCGAGACTGTAAGATACCTTCAATTAGAGAGAAATGAGGATGAAGTTCCATAGTGACTCTCAAATTATTTTTGCTTTGAATTTGAAATTTTATTTACTTTTAAGTTTAAAAGCTGACATATAAATCAGTCGATGTGGAATTTTTAGATAGCTTAAAACCACTTCAGTATGTGAACCTAGTTTTTGCTTTTTAATAGACATTATTTTTCAAAGTAGTTCTAGGTTTATATCAAAATTAAATAGAAGTTACAGGGATTTCCTATATAACTTTCTGTGCTTTCACTTGGCCTGTTATCAAACTCCTCCTTCACCAGAGTGGTCCATTTTTTATAAGCAATGAACCTATACTGATGTCCTCACCATAGTCCATAAATGCACATTAGGGTCTACTCTTAGTAAACATTCCATAGATTTTGGCAAACATATAATGACATGTATCTGACACTATATTATAAATGTTAGAGAGTTTTAGTGCTTTTAAAATGGTCTATGCCTGGCCTATTCATTCTTCCTTCCTAACTCCTGGAAACTGCTACTGTTTTTATTTTCTCTGCAGTCCTGCTATTTCCAGAAAGCCATATAGTTGACGTCATATAGTACTTAGCCTATTTGGATTTAAATCATTCATCTACTCATACTCATTTGAAATTTCTGTGTGTCTTTCCATTCCTTGGTAGCACTGAATGTTTCATTGTCTGGATGCTTCATTCCCGTATGGTTCTGAAATGGAAGGTTTGCTGCTGAGGACAAGACCATTACAAACCATGGGGCAGATCTGGGGAATGGCACAAGCCACAAGTACACAGGAGCTTTCCTATACTTGTTGACCCTGGAATATCACTTGTTACAGTGATGTGGCGAGCAAGGAAAACAACTTTTGTCTTTCCTTCTACTTTTTGATTGGATTATTTGCTGCCTTTTATGGGAACAAGTCTATCAAATAGTGAAAGAACTGAAGGGATGTGAAAGTTGGAAGAAGTTCCGTGTTTACATCTCAATTCTTCTACTTGTGAACTGGGAAAACAATTTCAACTGTGCTTCTAAGAAAGTTTCTCCATCTGTAAAGGTAATAGGAAGATTGAGGCTCAAAGGAAATTTGTAAGAACTTAGTAGTGTGTCTGATAACCATTTCATAATCCATATAGCACTTTTCAAGGATTCATTTAATAATGTTTTCCGATGAAGTGACTGGACCTTTGGTATTCTTGCTCTTGCCTTTCTTCTCTTGTATTCCCCAGCTATCCTGGTGATGAGAATGGCAGGGCTCTTTATTGTATCCTCTTCCACTGAAGGGCTGAGCACAGTCACTTTTAGTGGCCATATTTGCTCAGCACTTTTAATTTAAGAATGAACCTTCTCTCACTATTACAAATTCCTATCAACCCCCCAAAGTGACACACCAAGTGCTGGAGGTCTTGTAGGGACTGCCCAAACTAAACCCAGACCACTGAAACTCAATCTGAACTGCCCAAACACAAAAGTCCCAGTTAATTAGCAGACAGCTGATTTCTAGATCTTGTTGTGTGTTAAGCTGTTTTCCACTGATTTCTTCTAGATTCAAAGCCAGTTTTTGGGTGAATTTGAGGAACTTGCTGCTTAGAGCCCAGGAATGCTAATATTTCACATTTTTCTAGTATGACCATAGACAGTGAAATTTAACCAAGTCATTGATGCTTGGAAGTCTAATGTACCCATTACTCAGTCCTGAAGTTACTGTCTCCTGTGAACATATTGCTTGTTCTAATCAATGATAGTGAATCTTTTAGAGCTTTCAATGATAACAAACAGCCTTCTGTTGCATGTGTGATTAAATTTGCCATCACTGCCCTGTGGTGTTTGCATTGAAAATGCAATTAAAAATGCAATGCAGAAAGTCACTGCCAGTATAAAGGGAGACTTTTGAGAATACTGTTAATTCTGAACTTCTCTGACCTTCACAAAAATACAATCTGAATCCTTCCAGTATGAAACCCAACCATGAGGTTAGGGGTCTGTGTCTTTTACTATGTTTTTGAGAATAATGATTGGAATAATTTGGAAGAGCATGAAATTAACCTAGGGGCTTCAGGAAAGAAAAGGTCTATTCCCTAGAATACTTAGCTGGAACATGTGTGGCCTTCAAAACCATTGGGCTGGAATCAAGCAAGGGAGTCCAATACTGGCTTTGGAGTTTTGTAGGAGATTTGGATAAGGAAGGAAGCCTAGTGAAGACAGAAGGTTTATGTTTTATAGCTTCAAGCCTCTAGGAGAATGAGTCTCTTTGACTTCATTGTATTTGTTTTGATTTTTTTCTGGAAATAGAGATAAATGTAAGTGGTAAAAGAATAAGTATTTTAGAAGAAAAATTAGGGACATTCACAGGAATCCACTTCAAAATTCCACTAATAAAGACTGAATTGCTGGATTATAAATGCATATTTTGAGGCAACTATGCTAGTTTAAATTAGCACATTGTTGATACTGCTAATTTAAATTAGCACCAAATTAGCACATTGTTGATACTGCTATCATGCTAATGTGTATTATAAATTTTTGGGAGGGTTTCTATAGCATATACCAGTTATCAAAATCATTTACTGATGAGTAAATGAAAAATCTGCACAATGAACTTATCAGGACTTTGTATTATTTTTCTCATTGCTGAGACAAAATACTGGACACTCCCATGTTAAAGAAGAAAATGTTTAATTCCAATCACAGTTTGTAGGGATTTCAGTCCATAGTTAACTGGCTCCAAGGTAGGGTGGCATGTCAGAGAGACATCACAAAAGAGAAACAGTTCATGGTATGGGAGGCAGAAGGCCCAGGTAGCAGCAAGCAGTGAACCTGCCTTTTCCTTTAATCCCAAACAGGGTACAGTCCTTTTGTGTGGTGCCACCCCCACCCATGATGGGCCTCCCCATTAACTACAGACAGAGCTATGCTAATTCCAATGAGTGGACTAATTTAGTACCACACACTCTTAATCCCAGTATCACACAGCCTAGATCAAGCCAATCTGAAAAGCTCAACCTACAAGTGTATTATATTTTAGAGGGATATTTAGATAGAAGTTATAATAACTATGGTTCAGGAAATGCTGCTGTAAGGGAAGGATTGCCACTTGGGCTATCTTAAAGGGATGCATTTTAGAGTTCCTCCCAATTACAGCTTCATGTGTGATTGCTAGGCACTGCTATGATCATGTATTATACATTATGTCATTTTCCCTCAAAATAACCCTATTAGGTAATTGTATTTCTTATCTTATTTTAAAGCTGACGAAATTAAGACCCAAAGAAGCAAAATAACTAGAGACCACTGAGATGGCACTTGAATTCAATAGCATCATATTCTCTATGGTGCAACCTAGCAAAACAACATTGAATCACAAAATCCTTCAATATTTTTTTATTTTGTATGATGGCTCACTGACTTAAAACTAGTTTCAGATTTCCTGGAACAATATTTTATTTCTTTTTTAGTTTATTTTTCAAAAATAAGTATAGGTTTGTAACACACAAAACTTACACTAATTTTGGGGAATTGACACATATACATATCATATCTTAACCCTTTTGACTTCCCTTCCCCCATATCCTCCCATTTCCAGATCCTCTTTTTGTCTCCATGAGCTCTACCTCCCTTTTTCCTATATTTATTTTTTATTTTTCTCTTTAAATTATTTATATTTCATGTTCCTCATGTAAGAGAAATGATGAGATATTTAACTTTCTGTATGTGATTTATTTTACTTAGCATCAGGTCTTAAGTTGTATGCATTTTTCTACAAATGACTCAGATTGATCTTTCTTTATGTGTATTACATTGTGTATATACCTCATATTTTCTTTTCCTATTCATCTTTTGATGGGCCTAGTGGCTATTTCCAAGATTTAGCTACTATGAGTTGTGTAGCTATAAACATGGGTGTACATGTATCACCGTAATATGACATCTTTAATGCCTTCAGGAAGATCCCTGAAGAGGTATAGCTGGGTCAAATGGAATTTTTATTTTTAGTTTTTTTGGTGGAATTTCCATACTGATTTCCACAGGGGTTGTACTACTTTACAGTCCTAGTTTCTTTCCCCCTACAACCTCATCAGAATTTTTTTTGAGTTCTTGATTTTGAGAAGTATCTATTCATTTCAATTGTCCACTTTTTGATTGAGTCTTTAATTTTTTTGGAGAGGTCTTATATTTTTGAATTCTTTATATATTCTTGATATTAATCCTAAGACAGAGGAGTAGCTGGCAAAATATTTTTTGCAGTCTGTAGGTGATCTCTTTATTCTGTTGGTTATTTCCTTTGTGGTCTAGCAGCTTTTAAAGTTGATATGATACCATTTGTTGATTATTGGTTTTATTTCATATGAAACTGGGGCCCTGTTCAGAACATTATCTCCTACATTTTCAAGAGTTTTCCATATTTTATCTCTCAGGAGATTTAGTGTTTCCGTTTTAATGTCTAAGTCTTTGATCCATTTTGACTTGATTTTACAGAGGGAAATATATTGTCTAGGCTGATTCTTTTGCATGTGATAACCAATTTTCCAAGCGCATCTTGTGAAACAGGCTGTTTTTCCTCTTGTATATGTTTTTGGCTCCTTTGTCAAAGATTAGATAAATGAAGGTGCCTGGAGTTGTTTGTGCATCCTCGATTCTGTTCCATTGATCTGCATGTCAGTATTTGTGCCAGTACTTTGTTATTTGTACCACTGTCACCCTAAATATAACTTGAAATCCTTGGCAAAGTATTTTAAAATAACTATAATTTGTATAATTTTGAGCAATGCCTGAATTCATTAGTTATACACTGGATATTTTACTCTACTGTTTTGTTCCCAGGCTGATACCTACAATAGTTACTTACCTGTCCTTAAGTATTTAAGTTCTGTTTTTGATATGGCTCCTTGTGGCTAGTTCAAAAAATAAGGGAGTATATCATGTGACTAAATGGCATTCATGTTCCTAGGAGGCTAGAGAAGTTTGGGATCTGCTTCCTATCAGCAGATTAAGCGGCAAAGAGGGTGAGAGGATTCTAGTGGACCATCTCACTGTAGCTTCTGCTCAAGGTGGGTGCCCTTTCTACAGCATTTCCAGCACGGGTATTTAATGTATGCTTCAACACTTACCATACATACTGGTATTAAATTGGCACTGTTTGTACTCTTCATCTCAAATTTCCATAAAATGGTTCTGCCTCATGGAGGAACCTAGAATGTTTGTCTTTGCTAGAATGTTCCTGCTATGGACAGTTATCTGAACATACTTATCTCTTCAAAAGATTTTCACTTGGAATCATTTCTGTACCCTTTCCTTGCTTTTATTCCAGTCTTGTAAGTGACCAATAACTTGACTGTGTGGAACACAAATTGAGTAAGGCACTCAGATGAGTCCAGGATGCCTGGGTGCCTATATTCACCACTTAGTTCTCATGTTTCTCATGAGACAGGCCCAGATTGTTTTAGCATGACGTTTTTTAGTGACTATGTTCATTACCTCATTCACTTTAATGTATTTTCAACCATTCACCAAGAGCTGTTTCATACAAAGTCAGGCTCAGCTAAGCCTCTTGATTTGAGAGACTTGTCTGAATCTGACCACAATTTAGAAATAGGTATGCTGGCTGAGTCTTTCACAATGGGTTCTCTATGAAATGCAATGATGTAACACTTATGTAGTATTGAGCAAAAATAGTTTTATTGATGATTTCACTAGTAAGTGTTCCACTTACAACCAGTATTGTGGAATGAATTCTGGGACCAGAGTCATGGAAATAATTGGTAATAGTAATCCAAGGTACTAGTGTATCAAGAAATAAAAGACATAGTTTTGGATTTCAAGAAATGTATCATCTAGTTGGAAAGCAAAAAAAGTTAGAAAGGTTGGTGGAGACCATGAAGAAGTGGTCAGCTGGGTGGAGTAGATCAAAAGTGCCAATAAAGAAAAAAACAAAAAAGAAAAATTAGGGCAGTGATGGAAAACAAAAAAACAAACAAAAAAAATTTATGGAGGTAGTGAGTTTAGACCTTGTGATTAAATACTTGTTTGTTTTTGACTGGTGGAGATGGTTGGGGTGGGCTTTGTTGGTGAGGATTAGTGTGAGCTAAAAGTACAAGGGAGCGAATGCTCACTGGTCCAGTATAGCAGAAGCTGTCTCCTTCATTAGGCAAGTGTTGTCCTTAATGAATAGGGACAGAGAGGCTGGTTCTAGGTATAGGAACTCTTATTACCCAGATCAGTGAATTTTGCTGTGAGATTATAACCCTAAGGGAAGGTATGAAAGAAGTCCAATGTGGAAGAGGCATTCAAGACAGATTAGAGGAGAGGGGCTGTGGACTGAGGATACAGAATATAAAAGGTAATGATTGCCACCCTTGGAAAACTGTTTTGGAAGAGAAAAGGCAGGACTTTTTTGACTTTTTGGAGATGAGGAATAAGGGTTAAACGTGTATGGTATTTAGCTTCACACTTGGTTGCTTGGTTAATGTGGATAAGTGGATAATGTGGTTAGAGTCAAAGAAAGGACTGGTTTGAATGGAAGAGAATGGATCATATTGGGTGGTGTTGTGACTAAGGGAGAAACCTTTAGATCAAATGTTCCAGCAAACCATGTGAAGATAGGATCTAGGTAAATGGCTAATGCTGAAGCAGAGTGTCAGCCTGTGAATGTGTTTATCTTCCCTTCTAATCCAAACCCTGGAGTATGACTGAGCCAGTAGGTGAACACCTTATACAGAAATCACAAGGAGGTGCTTCACAGATGGTCACAGTTCTGACACTTCATGGTTCTGTGACTTGAGTGATCAGTGTAACCTCTCTGAGCCTCAGTAATGTGAAAAATGAGGAATGATAATGTAGCCTTCTAAGGATATTAGGGGGATTGAACAAAATCACGTACAAGATCATGATGGAAACAAGAGACCTGCTATTTCAAGTGCTAGTATGTTATTGAATGTAGCATGTGGACGAACTGGGGTTGGACATGCCTGTGGGTGGTAGTGTATGTGAAGGCAGCCAAGCCTGTACCAATGCCGCAAACTCTGAGAAGTGTGAATGGGGACTTCTGGCAGCATTTGGAGTAGCCAGACTGCTTAGCCCAGGGCTTTGGAGGCTGTTTTCACTTACAGGGATCTTTTATTTTCCCAGTTAAGTAAGAGGCATCAATTCTGATGGTAGAACACACAGTGCTGTATGAGAAGCTTCTGTTGTGTATCAACTTTCATGCCAAATACTCAGGGAATATTTTCTGGGCCACCCCCTCCACAGCCCCCATCCATGTGTGCAGCTTTTCAGCCAAAGGGTAAAGCAACAACATTGAAATCCTCTGGACAGATGACTTAGTTCAGTAGGGCACTGGACTGTGCTGTCAAAACCAGCAGATCCCCACACCTGTGCCATCCCAGCGTTTCCATTTGGTACCCAGCAAGTGCTGCGGTCCCTTATGTGTTCAGGTGTGATTGTGGTAACTTTATGAAATATTTACCTAGGTACATGTCTTGTAGAATATTTCCCCAGAAGGACTGATCAGGGAGAAATATACAAGCCCAAAGTTGGAAGGAAGCTAGGGGAGGGTATAGGAGAGGAGGTAAGAATTGGAGGCTAGAACATATGCTTTTCAGCTGCCCGGGCAGCCTGAAGCAGCCTGCTTCTGGTGCGTGTGTGTGGAGGACTCTGCACATTGCAGTGTAGATTGGTGAGATTTATGCCCTGTACACTGAACACATATCCATGACTCTCCACGGTACAATTTTGAAAAGGTGATTATGGATCTGACGTGAAGTAATATTTTATATGAAATTGCTGAAAGATCTCTGGGCACTAAGAAATAATCACCTTAGTACTTTAGAAAGTGTTCCAATTTGTTCTCTGTTGGCGTCTTGGCTGCTGGGATTTGAATGCCTTTTAGGTTTGATCCTGGGTACCCTGCATTCCTCTATGCTGGGCATAGAAGCTCCCCTTGAAGAAAAATATACTGCAGTTTGGTGATAAATCTCAGTGGCTTTCAAAAGGTACAGATGTGGAATACATAATTCTACTTATTGGGATATTTCAGAGAAAAAGGTCAGCAAAATGATGTATACTGGAAACATGCATGATTAAAAATATTTATAGTGTGATTTTTTTGTATGTGTCTTTCCAGAATGTAAAGTCATGGAAATGTGTGTATATACAAATTTTAACAAAGAAAAGTTGGAAACAGCTTTCATATGCCAAATAACTGGATTTGATGTTCTTAAAAGTACTGTATTGTGTATTACTAAATCAGAAAAATAAGTTGTAGACTGGGATATTGTTTTATTTTTAGTAAGTGTTCATGTACACACACATATATGTAAGGAAGTGAATCCCAGAACATATGCAAACATGCAATGATTGGCTATCTCTGGATGGTAAGAAATTTGTTGACTTTGCTTTGTAAAACATTAGTCTGCCTGTCTTCACTGTAATAAACAGATTCCTTATGTTTCAAACAGAGCAGTTCCCTTTTCTTTTCATACCGCTGCCCATCTGGACTACTGTCCTGACTACTAGTTTGTGATCACATGACCTCTATGCAGAGCAAGGCAGATGTAGCTCTGTTGTTGTCCAGTGTTTTCAGTTTCTTGCACTGAATAGAACTGCTAGAGGTAGGCTGAGCCTGTGTGATGGTTGATGCTCTGTGTTGACTTGAGAAGTCTAGAAGCTTAACTAAGTACCTCAGCAGTTCTGCATCCTAGTGTGGAGAGGACATACCCTTACCTCTTAAGATGTTGTCCATTGTGTTGACTTGAGATCTTTAGAAGTTTAAGTGACTCAGCAGGGTAAACATCCTGAGCCTGTGCAAGAGAAGGATGGGTGGCCTGCATACAACATAAGGGAAGAAAAGAAGTTTGCTCTCCCCTCTTTTTTGGCTTGTGGTATTTTTTCTGTCTTCTGCCACCTTGAAGTGTTGCCCCTGTGCCATGCCACCCTGCCTTTGTATCTGCTGCTTATGGACTGAAACCTCCATAAACTGTGAGCTAAATAAACCTTTCCTTCTTTAATTTTGAACATCAAGGATTTTGTCTCAGCAACGAGAGAAAAAAAGATAGGTTTTGAAGGTCAGGCAGTTTCCTTTAAATTTTGACTGAGGTTGAGACATAGGTTGATTGAGGTTTCAGTTGAGGTTGGGCTTCTATAACAGACTCACAGGAGAACATGGGCCTCTTCAGCATTGCTGTGAATGACTACGACTGTGGCAAGGCATTAGTATGCAAGTAGCCTGATTTCTTTTCTGTTGGTCTCTTTTTTTAATTAAAAGTGTAATATTCAATATACATGAAACCAGCCATGTTGGTTTAATGGGCACTATGAGTCTTTGCCTCTAAATTAAGGAGTGGGAAGGTTATTAGAATCTAGTGTTTGTACTGCTTTTTATTCTAGTCAACAGGTTGGTCTAGAATTTTTGGCAAAAAGATTCATATATTGAACTGTGTTACTATTGCAATGTAGCTATGATCAGAAGACCCCATACTTATTTCTTTCCCCTGTGATATTCTTTCTTATAGTGGTATGGGGAGGGCTCAGTTTTTAACATACCTCACCTCAAAAGTAGGACTAATACTGAGTAGTGTTGTGACTCTGCACTTTGCTGCCCTACAGCTAGAGAAATGGAATTTGAATAGAAGGAAATATTCTAAGTCATTTCTAAAACAAAACAAAACAAAACAAAACAGCTCTTCTTACTTTTTCTTATCATGTGCTATACTTGAGATAAATCAGTTTAGTTATATCTAAGCAAAGGACCCAATGCTGATCTTGTACAAAGGAAAAATTATGTCTTAATTATCGTATCTGCTATGCCACTAATCGAAGCAATGAGTATATATAACATCTGCCTTAAAGTGACATTTGGGGTTTCTTTCAGCATTGCTGGCATTGCATCAGTGAAATATATTTCTGAGAGCAGATATTTGGGAAGCCTAAGTTTTTATATTTTAGGAATAACAATGATCCTGGGAAAGGTAGTATAAGAGGAGATAACACTGACTGCTTGATCAGATTTTGATTCATTTTAATTTTTAAGTTCATGTCTCACTGCAGAGTTAAGACTGCAGCTCATCATTCTGATACTAAAGTCCATGGAAGGCTGATGTAACACAGAAGCAAAGTCATGTTACCTTTCCCAAAGCTAGCAGTTTATGTTTATTATTCCATTTTTAAAAAAGAAGGATAATTCTTTTTCCTCTTAGAGTAAATAATAAAGCGCAGTTTAATCAGAAATCAAAGTATTTTAGCTTTGTTTAATCTAGTGAATATTTAAAATTACTGGATAGAGTCCCAGATTTAGAAATGTACCATTTAATTGAGTCTTATAAATTTAAAGATAAGAAAACCGAGATGATAGAGGATATCATCTCTGGATAGAGGGATTTGTCAAGGTCACACAAACAGTTGCACATGAGGCTCTGGAATTCTAGAATGCCACTCTTCCATTTCTGGATGATGTCATGCAACATGACTTTATATTCAGTTGGCTATCAGCCTGTCTCCTTCATCATCCTCCTCAACTTCAGCTACTCCATGGTTGGGAATAGGAAGTGAATTTTTCCACCTATTTGCAACTGAAAGGGCAGAAAGAACTATGCTTTCAGTTTTTCAATGTCTTCACTAACATGAATCTATATTCTTCTATCCTGCGTTACATTCATGTCCTGTTGAATTCCTAATTAGTGATACAAAGAGAAACTTACTACACAGCATTCAGCAAAGTGTTTGGAAGTTCCAAGCAAAATGAGATAAAGGGTACAGTAAAGTAACTCATTTGTGTCCTCTGAAGATAGTAGGTGAATCAAAAACCATCTTCATTGTGGACATTAAAAGTTGTTGAGTTTGAAGGTGCTGAACTACCTTCAGCAAAGAGAAATGAGCTCCACTAGGGTCTTATATGTCATTTCCTCTTCTAGACCTTAGAATAGTTTTTAAATTAAACTCCATGGAGAGCAGTGTAATATTATTATAGAGAAAAACATATTGAAAATGTTAGAATACATAAAACAGTGAAGACTTTTAATTTTCTTTTGTCATAAATTATACTATTTTTTTCAGTCACAAATTGATGTATATATTCTGTTTCTCATTGGCATGTTGTAAAGTGCTCTACTGTACCTTCTTTCTGCTGTGGAGTTTTGGGGTGGTGGAGAATGACAGATATGATGCTCTTGCCTTGTCAAGCAACTTACAGACCAACTAGCACTCAGCTCATCACATAGGTCAGGGCTACTTTTTTTTTGTTTGTATATTGTTCATTAATTAAGAAAGATATGTTGGAAAATGAAAATACTTTATTATTTATGTAAATTGTTACCAATATTATTGGGCTCTATCCTCAACTGTTATTCTACATATCTTTTAATATATGGATGGTGTAAAAAATAAGAGTTAGAGATGTAACATGACTTCATTCAGGGTACAAAGCTGACAGAACTGTGCCATAAGCCCAGGATTTGGGCTCCATTTAAAGTGGTTATCTAACCATGTCAGCATGTCCCAGGATGGAGCAAGGCTGGGCAACACTGCTGTTTTATGAAAGTTCAGGTTTAGCCAGGCTGTTAACTCGCTAGACTGTTGATACATTTTAAAAATACTGAGAAATTTGTCAGCCAATTTTGTGATGACAGAGTTCAGTAGTCACCATGCTAATAAGAACAGGATTACTCTCCTGGCCCTTGTTAGCTGAATTCTTTCTACTCTGACTGAAGTGGCTCCTGAGGTTGTTATGTTTAGATTCTCAGCTGTGCCATTTACTTGGTGTGTGACATTAGGCAAGTTCCTTAGTCTCTGTGAGCCTTGGTTTCTCCAAAACTGAGGAAACTATATCTATTTTAAAAGGTGTTGAGACAAAGTGAGATAATGCATATAAAGCACTTAACTTCACTAAATATTAGCTCTTGTTACTCTAAACTGTTCTAAGAGTGGGACAATGAAATTCATTTATGAAAGACTACCATGGAATTGTAAAACACTGGAAGCCACAAGGATAATTCATTATTCAACCATTTACACAAGCACTGATTATTGGTCTTGAAAACATTTTAGATTTGAGATTCTATCCTTCGTAAAGGGATTTTTTTATTAGTTCTGCTGCACCATTTTAGTTACATTGTAAGGAACAACTGTATTCTCAGCATGATATGAAAATTTTATAAAGGTTCAGAGACAGAGAGAACAACAATAAAGAGGGAAAGACACAATCAGGGAGATGGAGAAAGAAGAGAGATGGAATCAAAGAAAGATGGGGAAGGAGAAAGAGATGGAGTGAGAAGTCATGAGAGATAGAAACTGAGTGATGGAAAGAGACATAGATAGAGGCAGACAAGGAAGAAGGAGAAGAGGGAAGAGGCAGAAGGAAAGAAACCAAGAAGGCAAGACCCCCAGCTCCTCCTGGGCCCAGCAGAGAGTTGGCAAGAAAGAATTTGAAGTCAGAGGGACATATTATCCAGAACCTGGAGTTGCACCTAATTGTAAGCAGACACTGCCCACCCCCTCTGGATGAGTGATGGGCTCCTGGCACGTGACCTGGCTTGGCAATCTCCTCTCTGTCCGGGCTGCCATAAGGAGATACGTAATGTCTAGAGCCATGGGAAAGTCATGCTTGCAGATGGTACAGATGAAGCTGCCTCATAAAATGACTCACTGTGAATCCTCACTGAAATCTCTGCTATAAAAATGATAATGGAAAAAGCACAAGAAGGGCTAAACAGGCTTGAGAGAAATTTGTTCCAGCTTGTATAGCTCCCTTCAAATTTTGAAAAGGACCTTATTAGAAAATGCCAGCAAGATAATGTATCTTCTTTCTTCCTAACTACTGCCTCCTATCCACATCCCTTTCAGCTCCTGGTCACTCCCTGCCTTTCTACCGAGGCTTCTGTATTTCATGTCACTTAACACGTCCACCGCTGCTTAAGCTAACCTCTCACAGCAGCAAAGCTGTTCTTCTCACACCTGGCAGCAACTCCAGCAATTAAAACCCGGGGAAGTCTCAGAACCGGCCCAATTCCTGAGCCCATCAGGATGGAAACAATGAGGACATCAGTACTTAAGAGAATTTTGATTGCTTTGGGGCTTTCTAAGTATTTGTGGATATATGCAAAGAATAGTGATTTTGGAATGTTAGGTAAAGCAAATGAAAAGACATGAAAAACGATTTATATATAATTAATTCAATAAAGTAGGTGTAAAAATATCCCGGGAAGGAAGATGGTTCTCATATTGTAATAATGCTTGCATTCCTGCTGTACGGATGTTCTAAGTAACATATAGAAAGCCGGTGATTTATGGCATACAGCTCTGCTCTGTAAAGTCGCCACATGCTCTGGCTTCCCCGTCAATCTGCACCACATACCCAGACACACATGGCTTTTTCTTTCCAAATGCAACGTCTTGGGCTCCACATTCAGATTCAGGTGAGCAACTCATTAATTCCAGCAGATGGATGCCTCCAGGAGCCTAGGGGCCTCACCTCTCCATTGCCTATCTGGGGAAGGGATTTCATAAATGAAAACAGACCAGGTTCACTCAGTTCAGTACTCTGCCTGGCCACTCTCTTCCTTTTAACAACTAAGCCAGGTATTTGAAAAACAGGGTAGGTTGGGTTTGTGGAATGTTACTCTTGGCAGGTTAAAAAAAGAAAAATCGGTAAGTAAACCCAAACAAGTGGCAAGAATTTGGTGAATGCCTGCTTTAAGACTTGAGACTCAAGATGATCCTGTCTCTCTTAGGATAGTTACTGAGTTTAAAAAAAATGGGGGGGGGCATCAGTGATATAGAACTTCTCTGAAAAACTTTGGGAAGATGAGTACTTAGGGAATCCTCTGGGCATAAAATACCACATGTCCTGAATATGAACAAGATCCTGCCTGACAAATTTTTCTTTTAAAGTTTTAATATATATTCATTTTTAATTCATAGCTGAAAGACATCATGTAGGTAGCCCCACTCTTTGCTTGCTCATTGGCCAGCTAGCCATACCACATGCATTTTCATTTGCTGTTTTGAGTATAAACACTGAAGATGAGTGAATGTGACTGGATCTATTTATTTGGTTATTGGTCTATTCTGAGATCCACAGGTCAAGGTAAGATTTGGGAGACTTTTTCTATAATACAACTGAAGTCCTTGCTGCTTCTCAAGGGTTTTGAGCTCTGGGATTCTCTTGTGACTTGTCATTTTAGCTTGGCTCTTAATGAATTTAGGAATTTGGCTTTCAGCCTAATCCAAACTTAGCTTGGATACTCCTCTTTCTGATTAGAAAAGATGCTCTGCGATGGTGTTTGGGGAGACCTTTAGGTGATGAGAGGAGGTGTGTTAAGTAAGATATATGAGAAGAGCAAGGTAGAAGCTTTCTTAATACTTGAAGGATTACAGGATATTTGAGGTTAAGGGAGGTTGCATTTATAGCCGGAAATGCAAGGAATCCTGTCACATCTTGAGGGAGCTCTACAGCGTCTGTAGCTTTCTCCAGCTGCGCTTAAATATTAGAATCCTCATGCATCCCTTTCATGCTCACCTTCAAAGCCTGCTGGGCCTGACTTGAGGGGCACCACAAGCAAGGCTCCTCACATTTCTTACCAGCCTGGCAAAGATTAAGAATGCATGGTTGCTGGAAAGTTTAAAAAAATCAATTTGTGTGTGTATAATGTCTTGAAGTGAAATCTTTTTAGATTGTCTATGTAATTAATCATTTTTGCTATTTAAAATGTTGCTATATTAATGTAAAAAAGAAAGTTGCAAACTGATCTAAAAAAGGACAGTATCTTCAAAGCTTACAGGTCTTTTTTTGAAATGAATAGGAAGTTTGCTAAAGCAATGAATAAGAGGCCAATTTTGCAATAATTTGTTAATTGTACTGTTAAGTAACTCCTTGAGGAAACCCTGCTTTTTTTGAAAAGGGAAAACAGCTTTATCCTGGTTCAAAGGGCTATATGGATTTTGAAGTCAAGATGTAAATGAAGGTTTTCAGAGTTGTAAAACTAAGGCTTCACACTTTAAAAATACTTTCCTAATTTTTAAAAAATTGAACAATGGCAGAGTAATACTTGTATAATAATTCATAATAGAAAATTATATTTTTAAATAAAAAATATGGTTGAGTGACAATATTGTTCAACATAAGTGTCTCTGTCTTTTAATAAGTGTATATGTTTGGGTCGCAAGACCCAGGTACCACTGTCCATCTGGGAAAATTGAGGGTGACACGCCTCTAATCTAAGGAAGTACAAATGCAGGTACTGAAGATGAGGTGATAGACCGTGTGATAGCCTTTTCCTCTTTGAATGAACTACTCATGTCTGGGCATCACAAATATTTTGAGAGATTAATTTGTGCTAATTTGTTTGCTATTCTTTTTATGTATCATCACTTGACTTGTAGTCAAGGGCAGGGTTGAAAGTGAATGGAGAATTTTATTATTTCTTTTGGCTTCTGTTTTCAAAGGCCGTTTTCATAGGGGAGCTTAAAGAACCCAATAAGGATGAGAAAAGGAGAAAGTTCCTTGCAGGAGGAAGCCTAGTGGCTTGGCAGGAGCAGGGGTAAATACAACACTGAGATTCCATCTTAACCCAGAAAGAATAGCCATTGTCAAGAATCAACCAAAACAAATGCTGGCATGGCTGTGGGGATAAAGGAACCCTTCTCCATGGTTGGTGGGACTGTAGACTGGTAGAACCACTAGAGAAATCAGTGTGGAAGTTTCTCAGAAAACTGAAACTAGAGGTTCCATTCGACCCAGGTATTCCCTTTCTTGGTATCTTTCCCCCAAAAATTAAAACCTTGGTATCACAGCAATATATGAATACACATGTTTATCCAAATGCTTGCTACAGACTAGAGAAGTATTTTCTAGGACTAGATGGGGGAAAAGGAGAGGTATCAGTGGACCCTAAGAGATGGGCATTCTGAGACCATCTTGCAGAAGGAACAAGACCTCAGAAGTTGTAGCAGGACCCGAGACATTTTTCACAGAAGTGAGTATATTGGACCCTGTAACAATAGTGAGAAATTGGGATTTGCAGAGCTGTAAGGCAAGACAGTGGCCACCACTTTGGCAAACTGTACAGGCAAATGGCTGATTAGCAACAAACCGTCTTCACTCTGTGCCTTTGGAACTTAGTGCAAGCTAAAAAAAAAAAAAAAAAAAAAAAAGATCACAGAACCCCTGAGATTTTTTCCTACCTGCTTGTGAAAGCTTAAATTTTGAATTGATTTTTAGAAAAGAAAGACATCCTAATTCTTTTGGATTTAATTTTGTAGACTGAGACTGATCTCCATTATAGTTGCTTAAATGGATCAGTTGTCATCACAGTGAAAACTTAGAACAATTTTGGGCATAGGCACAGTTTAAGAATGACTTTCTATGTGATTCCCTCTGAGTCAAAGTTACTGTCACTGATGAAATCAGTGGTGAGAAAAATATTCACATATTGTTTATTAGAAGAAAATGACTAGAACATTTAGAAATGCAATTAATCTATTCATAGAAATAAGTTTAATCTCTGTACTAATCAGTTTTGTGTTGCTGAGACAAAATAACTGACAGAAATAGTTTAAGGGAGGAAAAGTTTATTTTGGACCAGGATTTTAAAAGCTTGATCCATGGTCAGCTGGTCCCACTGCCTTTATATCAAGGTAGAAATACATGGTGGAGGAAAGCTTCTTACCTCAATGGTAGCAAGGAAACAGAGGGAAAGAGGGAGAGAGTGAGAGAAGAAAGGATTATGTCTTAGACACTTTTCTCTTGTTGCTGAGACAGAATACCCAACAACCAAAATTAATGAAGGAAAGATATATTTAGCTCACAGTTTGTGGAGTTTTCAGTCCGTAATCAGCTGGCTCAAAAGCAGGATGGGACAGGGGCAACACTTCACGGTGGCAGAAGAGAGCAAAAGCAACAAGAACACAAAAGGGGGAAAGCACAAACCTCTTTTCCTCCCTTATATTATAAATAGGCTGTCCACCCACACCATCTCCATGCCCTCCTCTTGCACAGGCTGAGGATATTTACAAAGTAAGGACCCCGGATCCCTGCTTAGTTGCTTAGTTAAACTTCCAAACTTCTCGTATGAACCATTACACACCAGGTCCAGATATAGTCTCAAGGTCACACCTCCACGATCCACTTCCTTCATTTAGGGCCAACTTCCATCAGTAATGCCATCAAGTTATGATTTCATCAATATATTTATTCCACTAATGGAGTTAGAGCTTTCCCGATCCAATCACCTTCCAAAAACTCATCCTCTGAACACACATGCCTTTGTGAGCCATTTTAGATCTAAACCATAATATACCTCCACTGATTTTAATTACATATATTGTTCAGAGTCTCAGAAAGACAAGTAGGACATTCAAATTGGAGAACTTGAAACTAACAAAAGGGCCAATTAATAAAAGGGTGGTCAGGGAAAGTGTGAAAGGGTGGTACCATAACCCTGAGGCTGTATTAGTGGCAAACCACTGGGACCAAAGGGGCAAGGCAAGGAGAGAGGGGGAGAGGGAGAGAGGGGGGAGGAGAGAAGGGGGAAGGGGGAGGGGGAGAGAAAGATACAGGGAAAGGGTCAGAGAGATAGAGATGGAGACAGGAAAGAAGCAAGGGAGGGAGGGAGGAAGGAGGAGTAAGCAGAGGGGCAGGGTGGGGGTGAGAACTAGCTTTTTGACCAGTGACACTTTTTAGGAGTTGTGATCTTTAGTGGAAAATCAACCTGCTATGATTGTCAGCGAGAGACATGGGGAATAAATATCACACCTCAACCTTATCCTCCCCCTTCTTTCTAATTTCTGCTTATTGCCTATCTTGGGCAAACTCAGAAGAGAACTGGATAGAAAAGAGTCTAATATTGCAGTTCAATAAAGATCAGCCGTGGGACTCAGGGCTGAGGAGGAAATAGGAACAATGAACATTTCGGGGGGCAGTGATGATAGACTCTGTTCAGCTGTGTTAGAAGAGAGGCATCGCACACTGCTGCATGATTAGATTATACTATATATTTTGTTGTTGTATACAACATAGATCAGGGAACTAGCTTAAAATGAATTAGAAGCAGAAAAAGAAAGAAAAGACTTTTTAAATGCCACAAAACTAGTCATCTAAAGTATCTATTTTCCACTATGCTTTTAATTTTAGTTATTTATTTTCATGTGAAACACTTTTCTTTTCTTCTTTCTTTCTTTCTTTCTTTCTTTCTTTCTTTCTTTCTTTCTTTCTTTCTTTCTTTTTTTTTTGGTAGAGTCAACGGGAGCCATTTGCCCTGGTATGGATATCTGTAGGGTGGGCATCACATGAGTGCCAGTGCTTTACAGAAGTTGGAGTCACCCATCTGTTCAGCTTCTTTCATCCATCAAATAGGATGATATATTACTAAATTTAATTTTAGACACATGCCTTAAAAAGAAATCATAGTGACAGATATTTGTTAAATGCCCACTTTACCTGATGATATATTAAATGCTTATATATATATATATATATATATATATATATATATGAGAATCAATCTTGTGAAATCAAAATAGTAAGCCTAATTATTATCTTCATTTTAATAGATAAGAAAAGCGAGGGTCAAAGAGGTTAAATAATTTGCATATGTTTTCTCAACCTATCAGTGGCAGACCGAGGAATCTGAACCAAACTTTCTTTTGTCTTCAAAGTCACACTCTTACCCACCAGCTTTTCACTATTTATATGAAAGAAAAAGTCATTTTCAGTTGTGCGCATTCAGATGGACTTTGTATGTCCATCAGAAGCTGATTATTTGTGGTTACATATTGTAAAAATGTCAGACACTACTTTACATACATTGATCAGTGATAGCCATTAGCATTTCATCAGTGAAATGACCAGGATTTCAGTTGTAAAAGCAAGGGTGGGGCAACAGTTGTTAAGGTGGACCAGGCATTTTGCAGTTTCATTTGGTTCTCCTGTAAACGAATTGGGCATTGCTGGAATGTGAAATAATGCATTTTTGGGTAACTGATTATTACCATTAGGGGAAGATGTAATCTGTATTGTAATTCATATATTGTCTTATGAAATATGGCCATACCTTCTACTTTCCTGACCTTTTCAGCATTCCATTTTGGTTGATCATTTGTCTTTATTTTATAATACAGGGAGGCTCCTAACAAGAGAGAAATTAAATGATCATATAACCAAATTAGAGCATAATGAAAAGGCTGATCAGTATCACTACATTGCCATAATTCACAGAATGTGAAAAATCAAACAATGAGTCCTTCAATGTGGAAAGAATTTGATTAACCAAGAGACAGTGGTGCATCCATTGTAACTGCTGCTTCTTCCAAATGGGATGATGGTAGATGTGTGAGGCATTTTTAGCATGATGTGAATTTTACCATTGAGATGGTGACCAAAATACAAGGAAAAAAAAAAAAACAACCCTAGACAAATCTATTAAGAACTATTGGAATATCTCATACAACATTTGTGTATGAGATTTCTTGTGTGTCTTCTAGTTCTTTGTCTTGGGTTGAACTTCCTGGAAGCAGAGATTGAGATGGAAAATTATGTGTATGTGATTTATTGAGGGTTTCAGGAAAAATCAGTAAGGAAGTGAGGGCAGTAGGAAGAGAGAAGGGAAGAAGCTAAGCATACACTGGCTTTAGCTGGAGGCTAGATTCCCTGGGGCTCTGGAGGACAGCTATGTCACAAGGTTGTTGAAACTTAGGGAAGGAGGCTGAGATTCTAACCCTGTATCAATCATTCATAATCTGTGAGTTGCAACTGGAGTGAGAAGATGGGGCTTAACTTCCTTGGCATTTATGGCAAAATGCCTTCTGTAGGTCAATGGCGCTCACCCAGGGAAGGGTGCAACCAGTATCCTCAGCATGGTGCTGGTGCCGGGGAATGGCGCACAGGCCTGGTAAAGAGAATCTTCCAAGTGGGAGCATTGACAGTATCTACTGACCTTTCATGCTTCCACATTGCTTTTGCTATAGCTTCCTTTATTTACTAAGGATTATCCTACATTGGATGCTGCCACAAAAGTGTAGACACCAGAAGATAGTCACAGGTTTGAAATCAAAGAGAAATTTCTTATTTTTTTTCTCATTTTAGTTGTTTTATTTCATTAATGCAAACAGTGCTCTTAGTTTTTTTTGTTTTGCTTTGTTTTGTTTTCCTTCTTTCTTTCCTTTGTTTCTTCTTCACCAATTTTTTTAAGGCTTGGTAATCTTCCTTTGTCCTCAAGGCTCACTTCTAATCTCTTTCTCTTTTTTAATTTCTCTACTTTTCCTCTTATTCCTTTAACCCCCCCCCCTTAGGGTAAAATAACTCTACTGAGTGAATATTTACTATTTATTATTTTCTGATCTGTCTTAATTTGTGAGATAACTATAAATCTTGTACCCATTGTTGAAAGCAGAAGTAGTTATCACAGTTAGTAGTTATCACAATTTGTCATTTTCCAGTCTGTACTTGATGCTATTTTATTATTCATTGTACTAGTTTAGCAAAAATGACATGGTTGTTATGATCAGTTGATCTTTGTAGGCCAGTACAGAGATTGTCTGGGGGTCATAAGCAGTACTATAGCTCAGTACCAAAGAACTGTGTGCTTGGCCAAACAGGCTGTAATCTTTCATCCCTAATAAATTGAAATGGCAGAATCCTGAGACAGATTCAAAAGCCAAAAGCCAGCCATGCATAGAATACATCTTTAAAAAGCAGTCATTTCTCAAAGAGGTCTTGATATTAGTAATTAAGCTACCTCCCATATATAATTTGCAAGCCTCAATGCAGAAAAAAATAACAAAAAAATAGCAAATGAGAAAACGTGGAAGCAAGATGCAACCCATAACCCCCAACTTGCCCAAGAGAAATCTAGGAGGGCATTGAGGTGGAAGAAATTGGAAGCTTCTCAGCTCTGTTTTCTGAAATGCTAGCAGCAAATGTGACAAAACAGATCAGTAAACCTATTGCCAAAAGTAAAACAGAATATTAAAGAGATAATGAGTATAATGAAGACAATGTGTAGGGTATCTGAATAGAGTAGATACAGATTAAAAAAAAATAGAGGCACTTAGGAATGACATGGAAATCGTGAATTCCCCAATATAGAAAAGAACTGTGTTCCACAAAACAAACTCAAATAGAGCTCCAGATTGAAAATTCTGCTGAAAGTACACACAACAGAGTCAACCAATGTGAAGACAGAATATCAGATCTGGAAGATGGGGCTGTAGTTCGAGATTATCAAATGAAAGAATGCCTAAAAATATCAAAGTACCATGAAAAATCATTTTAACAGTTGTTAGATGATGCAAAACAGACTAATATAAGGTTGATTAGAATTAATGAATCAGAAGATGTCACAAAGGAAATAAGACACTTGTTCACAGAAGTAATAGTTGGAAATTTTCCATGCATAGAAAAGAATTTGAGATATACGTAAGTGAGGGATATATAACTCCAAATAACCGTGATCAGGTAAAAATCTAGATCAAGGGGTATAATAGCAAAGATTCTAGAACTTAAATACAAGAACAGAGTATTAAAACCTGTTTAAGAAAAAAACAATCACCTCTAAAGGAACACCCACTAGAATCATGGCAGACTTCTCAACACAAACGCACAGGTCTGGGAAGGTTTGGAGTGGAGCATTTCAAGCACACACACACAAAATAACCTCTAACCCAAACTTATGTACCTCATAAAACTATCTTTCAAAATTGATGGATAAATAAGATACTTGAATGATGAAAAACACTGGAAGAGATTCATGACCACCAAACCAGCACTCCAAAAGTTTATGAAGCATATTCTAGACAAAGACAACAAAGATGACAATTCCAAGAATCCCCCCAAAAATGGCTCTATCAGGCAAAGCAAGCAATTAAATAGAAGGGAAATAAAGGGAACTAAGAAGAGGAAAATGCTATGACAAGGATAACTCAGTACATATTAGGTATAAGTGTCAAAGTGAATGGTCTCAATTCACCAGTCAGAAGAAACAGCTTGCCAGAATGGATCAAGAAACAAGATCTAACAACATGCTGTATACAAGAAATGCATTTAATGCAGAAAGAAATTAATAGACTAAAAGTCAAAGGGTGGAAAACAATACTCTATGACACAGGAACCTGGAAAAAAGTATGAGTAGCTATTCTAATTGTAGCCAGAGTGAATTTTGAGCCAAGAATGATCAGAAGAGACAAAGGAGGTCATTACATACTTGTTAAGAAAACCATCCAACTGGAAGAGATAATGGTTATAAATATATATGCACCAAATACCAGTGAACCCAACTATTTACAACAAACATTAATGGATATGGAAAGTCAGATAAGCACTAATAAAGTTGTAATGCAGGATTTTAATCTCCAACTATCATAAATAGACCAACTAGACAGAAAATCAAAAAAGAAATGTCCACACTGACCCAAACCTTTGAACAAATGGAGTTAGTAATTGTTAAGGGTTATATTTAGATGTCTACCCAAAGCCTCATATGGTCATAGGTGGGGATTTTTCAGAGGTGGTTGGATCTAGAGTGTATGAAGATTGAGTAATTAATTCATGGTACAGTGATTCATAGTGTAATGGTAGGATTCATGGTGCTATGTTTAAGTGAAATATATCAGAGACACAAATTTAAATATTGCTTTGTTTCTCTTGTATGAGAAATCCAAAGAGTAAATATGAAGCATAAGTGAGGATAGCTATTGGGAAGTAGAAAGAATATATTCAAATTTGGAAGGGATGGGGCAGTGGAGGGGAAGAATGAAAAATGAAAAGAAATGGAAGGAAAAAATGGAAACAAAGCTTTTGTAAGTGGGGAAGAAAGGTTTGTTTTATATATATATATACACACACACACACACATATAATATATATATATATATATATATATATATATATATATATAAATTTTTTTGTCTTTTTGAGACAGGGTCTCACTATGCAGTTCAGACTGGCCTTGGGCTCACTTTGTAGCCCAGGCTGGTCTTGAACTTGCAAACGATTATTTTGCCTCAGCCTTCCAAGTGCTGGGATTATAGGAGTGTACCACCACGCCTGGCTGAGGAAAGAAGGTTTGAAGAGAAAGGAGAGGAATGGGAAAAAAGAATTAACACATATTATGTATAAATGCAAATTCCATATGGTGAATGTGATCATTATGTATGACAAACATGTGCTAATTAAAAAAATAAAGAAAATTAAAAAAAAGAATATATTGTCAAACATTGCCAATGCAGTAGGTGAGAAAAACAAACAACAAAACCTTAACACTTAGTGTGATAGTATAAAGGTGTGCCTTTTGGGCAATGATTCAATCATGAGCACCTTGGATGGATGAATTAGTGCTCTTATAGAAGAAGTTGAAGGCAATACCTTAGTTTCTTTTTGCTTTCTTACCTTATGCCTGTGAAGATGTAGCAAGATGATGCCACCTTGAAAGTAGAACAAATATTTCCCAGGTACAAATCTGTCTTTTAGTGATCTGATCTTGGACTTCCCAGTCTCCTGAATCATGAGATATAAATTTCAGTTGTAATAAGTTATCCAGCCTAAGTGTTTTGTTAGTATTGTACACTGACTGGGACAGCTTCTTTCCTGCTGTTACATGCTGATCAAAATGTGCTCAGTAACCCTCTAAAGTGCCTTGATGATTTACATGAAGTAAATCTGTGTTTAAATGTCTCCCCAAAGACTTATACAGAGGTGGGGCTTTTCAGAGGTGGCTGGATCTAGAATGTGTGATGTTGGAATTAAAGGTGTCATTCTGGGATCGGATCATTGTGTGATGTTAGGATTAATGGTGCCCCGTCCTGGATGTTAGTGCTACCTGCCCTAAATGATGGGTATCCTGGATATGATACAAGGAATAGAAAGAGGGTTGCCCGTGTCACTTCTTGTTTCTTGCAACTTGCTTCATTTGCTACCTTCTGACTGCTATGAGCCATTTCTCCTCTGTGATGGCTGCCGTACCTTGGAGAGAGCTGATTATGGACTATGTAAACTATGTAAACTGTGAAACCTATGTAAACTGTGAGCTGAAATAAACTTTTTCTCCTTAACTTTGGATGTTGGGTATTTTGTCTCAGCAACGAGAAAAGTATCCAAGACATAGGGTAAGAATTGTTTTGTGAAACTTTGATTAGTGTATATGGCACATTAATGCATATGGTACATGCAAGGTCATCTTTTAAAATATGCTTCTTATTGTGAATCATAGTTAAGGAAGTTTGAAAGCCACCTCATCCATGGAAGACACACTAAAGAGACAGATATGTTTGTTTTTGGTTGTAGGATGTAAAGTTTAATTAGGAGAGATCATGTCCTGATTTCTTTTACCTCTAAACATATTACTGGGAATGAGAATGATGTCAATCCTTTATTCTGTGTGTATTTGTCAAGAAATTAGTTAAGACACAATGGCTTTCTCCTCCATCTGATTCCTCATCTCTTTCTGTGAGTTTTATACAAAATAGATTTTCCTAGTGTGCAAAAGCCTCTTCATTAAAGTAGGAAACGCTTAGGGACAAAATTTTTTCACTCTGTCTCTTTTTGAAAAAGGATTCTGCAGGGAGAAAACTCTGTCAACCTGTTTACTCTTCTCTAGATGAGTTAAAAAGCCTCATCTGACTGATAAATTGGGAAGAACAGCCCATCACACTAATCTCGACCTTTTCTTCCTTTCACTTAGGAGGGTGTCTTTCTTCTGGGGAATGTGTGTTCTCTGCTTCCATACCAAATAATGTGGAGCTGCCTCCCTAACAGGGAGAGCCTTCCACTCAAATCAGCATTTCTGAGACTGTGGGAATAAGTTCATATCTTTTTTTAAAATTTATTTAAAGAAAAACAAAAGCATGTAAAGGGTAGAGGTAATACAGAATTCCCCCCCAAAAAGAAAAGATAAACAATAAGAAATCACTAGTTAATAAATTACATATTGTCTTCTTAGAAATAGTTGTTCAAGTTACAAATTTGAAGCATACAAAGTAGATAGTCAAACAGTGAGAGTGTAATCAGCTACACATGCATGAATCTCTGCATATATTTCTATACTTTCTGTATTAGATGGAAAAACAAAACTTAGCAAGACAAAACAAAGCAAATTTCTGTAAAAACATGAAACCAAAAAGTCATATAAAACCACAGTACAAGGTGATCTACAATGATTACTGTGTTGTTTCTTATTATCTTCAATAGAATGTCTGTATCATCAGGCATAATTGAACATAGCAGTATAATTGAGTATAGCAGTAAACAACAATATTAGTAAAAATAAAACATTGTAGACAATATAAAACTTCAAAGGCAGGTAATAATCAAACCAGAGTGAATATTCTTGTGGATCTTATCATCTTAAGTGCAGTTGCCTATACTCTCAGACTGATACTATCAATCATAACAGCTTTGAGTAAAATCTATCAATACAAAACAGTGATCCAGCAAACCAGATTTGATTATGATCAGTCATGGTAAAACAGTGTAGGTTTTACAGAGCTTTAGATTAAGTTAATAGGAAATTAAGGATGATTACCATACTATATCGTGTTATTTTCAGGATTACTGTCTGTGCCCTCAAATCTAGTACAGGTAGAATGACTGGAACAGAATATAATACATCTAAGCAGAGTGGTGTGAATAATGTGGGTTTTAAATCCTGGTGCACTATTAACAATATAGTGTATCAAGGCCATCTATGTTAGAGTTTCTAGCTATCCTTTTCTGCCTTATTTCTGCTATGCTATTTTTCTGCCTTTGTTTGTCTAGTTTTCTCCTTCATTCTACTGCCTGCCCACTCATTGAGGCCTTTCTGCCACTGTTCCTAAAATCCCGGTATTTTTTTTCTCTCTCTCTAGAATGTCTTTCAGTATTCTCTGTAGGGTTGGACTGGTGGTCACAAACTCACCCAGTTCCTCTTTGTCATGGAAGCATCTTGTTTCTCCATTAATTTCTAGTGACAGTTTTGCAGGGTATATCAATCTGGGCTGGAGGTTATTATCTTTCAGGGCTTGGAACACTTCGCTCCAAACTTCTTGATCTGATGGTCTCTGTCGAGAAGTCAGCCGTGATTCTGATGGGCTTACCTTTATAGGTAATCTGTTTCTTTTCTCTGATGGCTTTTAATATTCTGTTTTTATATTGAATTTCTGGTATCTTGATTATTATATGTCTGGGTGTAGATCTGCTTTGGTTGTAGGTGGCTGGAGTTCTGTATGCCTCACATAACCAAATGTCATTTTCTTTTCCCATGCTTGGGAAGTTTTCCTTAATTATTTCTGTGAATAGCCTTTGTAATTCGCCTGTGTGTATTCCTGCTTCTTGGTTCATGTTTCTTATTCTTAAATTGTAGATTCTCTTGTCGTCTTCTAGCCTTTGTATTGTTACTGCCTGTTTTCTTGTTATTTTTAAGAGATCTTTCTTTTCATGATCACACATTGCAAACTTGTCTTCAAGTTGTGATAGTCTATCCTTAGTTTCTATTAAGCAGTTTTGCTAGCTTTCAATGGAGTTTTTAATTTCTTGGTAGTCTCTTTGAATCTGCTTCATGTATTCTATATTTTCTTTACATTCTTTATCGAATGTTTCTCTTCTTTTTTTGTGTTCCTCCCTTCTTCCATCTGTATCATCCTGAGAAATGCTTCCTGAGAGCATTTCTTTTATTACTCTACTCACATCTTGTTTTACCTGATATAATATTTCAGTTTTGACCTCGTCTACAAGGTCCTGAAGGTATCTCTTAATATTCATTGAAGCCATGTCTGATGTTGCATGTTTGTTGCCCTCAGTCTCCTTGTTTTTCCTTCTCCTGGATCAGGGCTCTCAGGGTTCTGGGCTGGGGGCCTCCTGCTGCCTCTCTCTCCTGTCATGGCCCTGGCTTTCTCCACATGGGTTTCAGTGCAGGTCCCAGCCCCCTTCCCTGTTGGCCATGTTTCCTCCAAAGCAAGCTGGTGAGGGACCTCTGCCCTCTCCTGGCTGCTCTTGTCACTGATGTATAAACAGCAGCTGTATTTGCCTGCCCCTCCCCACTGGGCCAGCCAAACTTCAGGGGCCTTCACCCCGTCAGTGTGTGCTAGACACAACTAATTGATTTGGGACAACTCATTGGGTCCTGCCCAGGGGCACGGCCCAGTCCAAGCAAATCCCACAAATCTGCTCTGGTGGGGGGAGCAACCAACTGAAGCCACTGTCACTCCCAGTTCAGGCTCCTCCTGCCCGATTCCAACATGTTGACCATTTGGTCTCATCCTTCCCGTGGGGAGGGGTCTCATTCTCATCACTGACTGTGGATTAATGAAGGTCCCTTTACTGGCTCCACTCTCCATTGGGCTCACCAACCCCTGACTTCAGCACTGCTGTGCTTCCTGTGAGAGGCAGCAGGAATGAGTTTGGGCAGCTCTGCCTGCCGGTGCAGATTCTAGCTGGTGCAAACTTGGCGGGTTACCATGAAAAAACTGTGTCCCATAATTTTTAGCTGTTTCAGTTGTAGTCCTGAAGTATTTGATGAGCTTTTTTATGTTTTAATTTCTTCCTGTGTCAAGAGGATCCATCTCCCTCTGTCTGGGTTTCTCCAGGATGTTTTATTCTGGCAAATGAGTTGTTTCTCCTGGGAGGCTTTGTATTTTGTTGCTCACCAATCGGTCATCTTATATTCTCCATATCTTTTTAATAATAGGTCTCAGTATTAACAACCCCATTTGGCTAATAGAACCATTTTTGATAAAAACTTCTACCACACTAGCAATAGAGGAAACTTTATCAACTCAATCCAAGGCTAATGCAAAAATTTCTGTGAAAAATTGTAATTAATGGGGCCAGGAATGTAGCTCAGTGGCACAGCACCTTCTTGACAAGTGAAAGGTCCTGAGTTTGAGTCCCCATACAAAAAAAGTTGTAATTTAATGGTAAAATATTTTCCCTCTGAGTTCAGGACAAGAATGACTGCCATAATGATTTCTAGTCAACATTTTACTGGTGGTTTTAGTTAGTGTGGGAAGCAGACAAAACAAAGTCAAATAAACAACCCTAACCCAGAAATTAGTTGTTGAAAGAAAAAATTATAACTGTCATTGTTTAAGAGGAAATAATAATAATTTAATTTTTTTATTTTAAAGAGAATAAAACAGTACAAAACAGAACAGAACAAAGAAAATCAGAACAAAACAATGCAAGCAACACAGGACTTCAAAACAAGACAACAGGAAATCAAAAGTGGCTACCATAATGTCTCTTGTTTTCAAAATAGCTGTCCATACCTTCACGTATACTGAAATCAAATAATGGAAAATAGACTAAAACCAATCAAAACAAAGAATAAAAGCATTATTAGACTTCAAAACAAGATGATAGGAAATCAGCAATGGTCACCATAGTGTCTCATTTTCTTCAAAATAGCTGTTCATAATCACACATAATAAAATCGGTCACATAAAATAAAATAAATTCTTTTAAACTATTTAGGAGAAGTTGTAGGCATGTATAATCCTACATTCGTACATCTATCCTTTCTGTATTAGACAAAAACAAAACAAAACAAAATACAAGAAAAACAAGAAACAAAAGAGGCACATAAATAATAATAACAAAGAGCCCCAAACAGTAACAACATAGGCTTTCAAGTAAGGTGGCAGGAACATAACAAAAGTTGTTATTTTGCATAGTTATCTTCAAAAGAGATACTCAGATTACCAGATGTAGACATACAAAATTGATTGAACCCTATGAATGTTAACTGTTTTGTTCCAAGAACTAATTGAATTAGTAGTACAATCATCTTTGCTATCTTAAGTGTATATATAAAAATTTATATCTTTTTACTTTTCCCTTTCTTTTTTTCTCTTTTTCCCTGAGTTATTTTTTCCCCTTTGAGCAGTTTCTAACCCTTTCACAATATTTATTGAATATTTTGTATCTTTTTTACTCTTTCAGTTTCTTACACTAGGGAGACAATATGGTATTTATACATATGAGTTTGATTTATTTCACTTATAAATATGGTCTCAAGTTGCATTAATTTACCTGTAAAAGCCTCAGTGTGATCCTTCTTTATAGCTAAGTAGTACTCCATTGTGTAAAAATACTGTATCTTTTTTATTCATTCCTCAGTTGATGGGCATTTAGGTTGTTCCCAAGATTTAGCTGTTACAAATTGTGCTGCTATAAATATGGATGCACATGTATCACTGTGGTATAATGTTTTCAGTTCTTCTGGTAATATTCCCAGAAGCTGAATAGCTGAGTCAGATGTGATTTCCAATACCAGCTTTTTGAGGAAACTCCACACTGATTTCCACAGTGGTTGCACCAGTCTTCACCCCCACCAAAAGTGCAGAAGAGTTCCTTTCCCCCCCGCAGCCTCTCCAGCACTTGTTATTGGTGGTTTCCTTGATCCTGGCCATTTTTTCTGCAGTGAGATGGAATCTCAGGGTTGTTTTAATTTGCATTTCTCTAATGACCAATGGTGCTGAACATTTTTTCATGTATTTATTTGCAATTTGTATTACTTCAGCTGAGAAGTGTGTATCTCAGATGCCCATTTTTGGAATGGGCCTTTGAATTTTAGGGACCTGATTTTTTAAAAATTTCTTTATATGTTCTAGACAGAAGCCCTTTATCTGAGGGACAGTTCACTAATATTTTTTTCTCAATTTGTGGATTTTAAGAGGAGGTAGTTATATAAAATGTGAGAATTTTTGAATAAGTTGTTAGAATTAATAACAAGGTTATACAAGTTGAATCAGTGCCCTAAAGTCAAATAAATTCCATACTCCTGTAACAGACAATGTAATTTCAAAGAATGTTTTTTGTTGTTTTTGTTCAGTAAAGGGATTGAACTCAAGGCCTTTCCAGTGGCTTATATTCCCAGCACTTTTCTTACAGATTTGTTGAGATAGGGACTCACTAAGATGCTACATTACCTAGGATGGGCTTGAAGTTGTAATCTTTCTGCCTCAGTCTCTGAGACTGCTGGAATTATAGGTCTTCACCACTCCCAGAGGTTTATACTTTATAACTGTGAAATTATCGTGTATGTAGTAGTCAAGAAAAGTAATGCAGAAAACCTTTAAAAAGAAAATTATGATGCTGATAAAATATATATCAATTCTAACTCAAAGAGAAATATTTCATGTAATTAGATAAAAAATATCAATCCCTTTAAACTTATTTATGGATTTACAGTAATTACGACTAACTGATGGCGGTGGTAGTGGTGTGTGTACAGTCCACCGACGCGAAGATATATTTGGTTAAGCAGCGGGCTTTTGAATAAAACCACTTGAGATGGGTTGGGGTTACAGCTCCGTGGTAGACTGGATGCTTCTCATTCAGAGGCTCTGCATTTCATGCCCCACCACTTCCCCACCTCTCCAAAATACATTTTAGAAGAAGGACAAGACTTACCGTTCTGTGACTTTCATTGAACTGTGATATTAAGATAGTGGTTTGTTATTGCCACAGGAATAGATGAAGAGTAATTGGACAGAATAGGGATTCAGAGATGAAGCCAGGGTATACAGAAGCGTGCCTGGTAATAAAATTGAATATGTGGATACCCTATGAAATGCCAAATTCACTCCTAAGGAAAACTTTTAGAAAACTCTTTGCTCTTGTACACCAGGAGACAGGTTGAAGTAGAATTTTCATATGAAAAATTTTAAAAGCAAACTGGCCAACAAAAGCAGGAAACATTTTAACAGGATGAACAAAATAAGACATATTTTACAGCACATTATACAGCAGAAAGAAATTAAGTAAAGCTACAGATAGCAAGATAATGTTACTTCTTAGAAAGTCACTTAATATATTTAGTATTTTTTCATTCGTATAAATTTCAAAACCAGATAGAACCCAGAAATACAATGTTTAGCTCTATATTGTCATTAATAAAACCTTATAAACAAAGAATGATGATCATAATTCTGAGTAGCGCTTGCCTCTATGAGGGGCGAAGTGTTGGGGTTTACTGGTATCCATCTTTTGTTGTTTGTCAAACTGCGTGTGCACATAGTATATATTGTTTGGTACACAATATAGTTCAAAATAAGCACAACCACAGGGCACCATTGGCAGGATTTAAAATGTGTGATACTATAGGCAACAGATGACATTTGGGGAGAATAAGAGTGCAAAGCACAGCATCCTTTCACTGGCTGGACCGTGAAGCACATCTAGCCCTAACCTGGCTCAGTATCATTATGGACCTCTTTTTCCTACATCTTGTTCTTTCATAGCATCTGATGAATAAAGCTCTGGACTAGAGAAGAAAATCAGTGGATTGGATTCTGTAGAAATCAGTTATGCACAGAGTAGTAGGAATACCCTGTGGGTTTTGCAAGAACTGAAGATGAAGCCAGAAAGGACCAAACTGCCCTTAGCCCTCTTAGAGCAAGAATGGAAGCAATATAGATTCTGCTGGCTTTAGAAGTCAAAATGAATCCTGTGTTTGTAGCCTGTTAAGGCAGTAATTTGCAGCTAAAGTACAGTCCTGAATTGTGTCATGAGTCATTTTTTTCTTCCTAATATTTACAGTGCCTGTTTCCTAATGATTTAAAGTTTGAATAAACTTGAGTGACTTAGAAGTTTCCCCAAGGATATGTCCCTGTGCCCTGATACATACTCTGAAATGCCTTAATGAGTATGAGAGGAAGAAATAGCATTTCACATACAGTACTGTAAATAGTTACTGGAAATTAGTTTCATGTTTGACTTCTCTGCCAAATATTCTTGTGAGTGTGAGGCATAGATTGTATTGGATCTGACTTTGCCCATGGGCAAAATGTCAGTGTTCTTCTTTGTCATTATTAAGAGTGTTGAGAACTGCAAGAGTAGAGCACTACACAAGAATACCAGGCTGCTTGGAAAAATACATGAACACTTAAAGAAGCCCCATGAGATGACGTCAGCAAGAAAGACTGAATCTTATTAAGCAGCTGCAAACATACTGATTATAGTCATCATGCAGCAAGTTTGTATAAATCATGCTACTAACTAAAAGTGAGAGGCCAAGGAGTCAGGCAGCCAGCCTCTTCCCTGCCTGCTTCTTTCTGATTTCTCTCACACGAATTTTAAAAACGGTGTCTGTAAGCAGAGTACAGCACAACTACGGTTGCTTGATGTAAGGGTTCCTGATTCTTTCCAGTTCTTTCCATGCATAGGAAAAATGGATGATGAACCTGGAGGCAAGGTATCCTGCAAAAGGTATCTTCCTCTTCTGGAAGGATGTTGGCAGGGTGGGGAGAGATTTTGTTTCCTGAGAATGGTCAAATCCTTCCCAACTCCAGATATGAATGGGAAAGTTCAGAAGCCACGTGCAAGCACTTGGCATACTAGAACACTTAGATAAGGGAAGAGAGCAGGCCAGAGACATTCCTTCCTTCTTGCTTAGTTGTACTGGAAGCCAATGAGTAAGTAGAAAGTTTATGTATTTTCTTTTCTGTTCCCCAGGTCAGGCTAGTGGATGAATAGTCACAGAGAATGAATCATGAAATTTTCAGGGACTGGGGAGTGGCATCATTGTATTTGTTCTTGTGTCTTCACTCCAGGATTGCCAGAGGCCAAGTGCCTCTCAGAAATTAGTTTGCAGATCGCTAATGTATGTTTGCTTAGCACTGTTTCCTATGTTCTTGTCAAAATCATTGCCAAACTGTTTTCTATTTGTTAAAAAAGTAAATGTTAGTTAATGATTTGTAATTTTTTAAAAATTTGTTTTATTTTAAAGAGAATAAAACAAAAGAGGACAGATCTGAGCAGATCAGAATAGAAAAATGTAAGCAACACAGCACTTCACAAGACAATTGGATATCAATAGTAGCTATCATAATGTCTCTTTCTTTGAAATAGTTGAGCTTAGCTTTACACACAACAATGTCAAACATACCAAAATAGAATAAAACCACTCAAGAGAATGAAAGTATTACAAGGCATTGTGAACCAAATAACCGAAGGTGAACAATGGCTACTATATTATCTCATGTTCTGTAAAAAATTTATTTATACTATCATACATATTAAAATCCAATAAGATACAATGTGATAGAACCACTGGTAATAGAAAAACAAGAGCATGGTAAGACTTCAGAGCAAGATGATATTAAATCAACAATGGCTGCCATATTGTCCTTTCTTCAAAGTAACTATTCATATCACCATATATATTAAGATCAAACAAAACAGAATAAAACCATTACAACCAATGAATGAAAATATAAGACTTCAAAGCAATATAGTGGTGAACAATGATTACCATAAAATCTTCTGTACTCTTACCACTTCTTACACTAGGAAGACTATACAGTATTTATACATGTGAGTTTGACTTATTTCACTTATGAGTATAGATTCAAGTTGCATCCATTTATTTATAAATATCTCAATGTGATCCTTCTTTATGGCTGAGTAATACTCCGTTGTATAAATGTACCACAATTTTTTAATCTGTTCCTCGGTTGATGGGCACTTACGTTGTTTTCAAGATATGGATATTACAGATTGTGCCACTATAAACATGGGTACACATATATGACTGTGGTAAGATGTTTTCAGTTTTTCTGGGAATATGCCTAGAGTAGAATAGCTAGGTCAAATGGGACCTCCAACCCCAGCTTTTTGAGGAATCTCCAGATTGATCTCCACAGTGGTTGCACCAGTCTACACTCCCATGAATAGTGTAGAAGAGTTCCTTTTCCCCCACAGCCTCTCCAGCATTTGTTGTTGGTAGTTTTCTTGATCCTGGCCATTCTTTCTGGAGTGAGATGGAATCTCAGTGTGGTTTTAATTAGCATTTCTCAAGTGACCAATGATGATGAACATTTTTTCATGTATTTACTTGCCATTTGTATTTCTTCATCTGAGTGTTCATCTCGGATGCCCAGTTTTGGATTGGGTCTTTGAATTTTGAGAGTCTGATTTTTAAAAATTCTTTATAAGTTCTAGACAGAAGTCCTTTGTCTGAGGGACAGTTCACTAAGATATTTTCCCAGTTTGTGGGTTTTCTTTTCACTATGCTGGAGATTTCTTTCAACATGCAGAAACTTTAATAAGACCTGATCCCAGTTATTGATTCTGGAAAGCATTTCCTGTGCAGTTTGGTTCTTGTTCATGAATTCTCTACCAATCCCTATGTCTTCAAGATTTTTACCTACTTTGTCTTCCAACAGGTTCAGTGTTTCTGTTTTAATATTTAGATCTTTGATCCATTTAGATTTTAGTTTAGTACATGGTGATAGGCATGGGTCTAATTTTAGTTTTCACATATGGAAAGCCAGTTTTTCCAGCACCATTTGTTAAAGAGACTATCTTTCTTCCAGTGAACATGCTTGGCCCCTTTATCAAAGATAAGGTGGCTGAGTGTGTTCATAGTTGTATCTTTTAGTCTATTCCATCGATCTTCAGGTCTGTTTTTATTCCAGTACCATGGTGATTTTATTATGGTAGCTTTATAGTATAACTTCAAGTCAGGGATTGTGATGCCTCTTGCCTTGGCTTTGCTGCTTAGAAATGGCTTTCTATTCTAGGTGTCTTCTGGTTCCAGATGAATTTTAGGAGTGATTTCTCTAGATTTATGAGGTATGTTAGTGGTATTTTCATTGGGATTGCATCGAATCTGTATAGCAATTTTGGGAGAATGGCCATTTTCATAATATTTATTCTTCCTATCCATGAACAAGGGATGTCTTTCCATTTCTGAGGTCCTCTTCAATTTCTTTTTTTCAGGGTATTATAATTTTTCCCTGTACAACTCTTTTATATCTTTCATTGGATTAATTCCTAAGTATTTCATTTTTTTGGCTGCTAGTGTGAAGGGTGTGACTTCTCGTATTTCTCTTTCAGTGATTTTGTTGTTAGTGTATAAGAATGCTATTGATTTTTGAGTATTGACTTGGTATCCAGCTACATTGCTGAATTTATTTATTATATCTAGGAGTCTTTCAATGGAGTTTTGGGGGTCTTTTATGTAGAGTATCATGTCATCTGCAAATAATGATAATTTAACTTCTTCTTTTCCTATCTTTACTCCTTTTGTCTCTCTCTTGTCTAATTGCTCTGGCTAGTATTTCCAGTACTATGTTGAATAGGAGCGGTGATAAGGGACATCCTCGTCTTGTGCCTGATTTCAAGGTAAAGGCTTTCAGTTTTTGGCCATTTAATATGATACTGGCTATTTGTTTTTCATAGATGGCCTTTATCATATTGAGGTAGAGACCATCTATTCCAATTCTCTGTAAGGTTCTTATCATGAATGGGTGTTGGATCTTGTCAAAAGCTTTTTCTGCATCTATAGAAATGATCATGTGATTCTTACTTTTGGCTCTATTGATATGGTGGATTACATTTATTGATTTATGTATGTTGAACCATCCCTGCATACCTGGGATGAATCCCACTTGGTCATGGTGTATAATCTTCTTGATGATTTGCTGCATCCTGTTTGCCAATATTTTATTGAGAATTTTTGCATCTATGTTCATTAGGGAGATTGGCCTGTAGTTCTCTTTTTTAGTTGGGTCTTTCTCAGGTTTTGGTACTAGAGTGATATTTGCTTCCAGGAATGATTTAGGGAGAATTGCTTCCATTTTGATTCCATTGAGCAGTTTGAGGAGTTGTCAGCATTGTCTTCTTTGTATTTCTTGTAGAATTCCGCAGTGAATCTGTCTGGGCCTGGGCTCTTCTTTGTTGGTAGGGACTTGATTAAATTTTCTATTTCCTTAATAGAAATTGGGTTATTCATCAGTTTTACATCTTCTTGATCCAGCTTTGGTGGTTCATATGTTTCGAGGAATCTGTCCATTTCTTCTGTGTTATCGAACCTATGAGAGTGGAGGTTTTCAAAATAGTTGTTGATGATCTTCTATATTTCCACAGGGTCGGTAGTGATTTCACCTTTTTCATTCCATATTGCATGAATTTGAGTCTTTTCTTTCCTTCTTTTAATTAGGTTGGCTAGGGCCTTATCAATTTCATTTATTCTTTCAAAGAACCAACTCTTTGATTCATTGTTTCTTTGTATTGTTTGCTTAGTCTCTATTGCATTAATTTCTGCTCTGATCTTTATAATTTCCTCCCTTCTTTTGGCTTTGAGCTTGCCTTGCTCTTCTTTTTCTAGATGTTTGAGGTGTAATATCAGGTTGCTTATTTGTGTGCATTCTGTTTTCCTAATGTGGGAACTCAGTGCAATAAATTTTCCTCTGAGGACTGCTTTCATTGCATCCCACAGGTTCTGGTAAGTTGTATTTGTATTTTCATTTGCTTTTAGATATTATTTAATTTCTTCTTTAATTTCCTCTGTGACCCACTGATTGCTCAAGAGTGTATTATTTAATTTCCATGTGTTTGTAAGGTTTTTGCAGTTAATTTTATCATTAATTTCCAGTTTCATGGTGCTATGATCTGATAACATACATGGGATAATTTCAATTCTTTTGCATTTACTTAAATATGTTCTGTGGTTTAGTATACAGTCTATTTTATTTTATTTTTTTTATTTAAAGAGAAAAAAAAAGCAAAACAGAAAAAGGGGTAGAAACAATACAGAATTTCAGAAAAAAAGCAGTAAGAAATCACTAGTTGATAAATTACATATTGTCTTCTTAGACCTAGTTGTTAAAGTTACAAAATTAAAGCATACAAAGTGGACATTCAAACAGTGAGACTGCAAAGAAGTTTAATGATCCAGTAACAGCTTAGCAACATGGTTATCAATCCTACACACTCAAACATACATGCTGCCATATCCTCTAGAGCACTTTCTTTTCTTCTTTTTACTTTTTAAGTCCATTATCTGTCTATTTATATCCTGTTTCAGGTTGCTCAGTACCTTACTGACTTGTTTTGTTGTTGTTTAATACTTTTTAATCACCTTATATAATTCTGTTGCCTTATTTTTGAGTTTCTCCTCATCTGTGATCCATGGATCAGCTTTGGTGGAGTTGGGAGATTTTTGGAGGTATTTTGTTACTTTCTTATCTACTTTTTTTTTTTTTGAAAATAGCAAAATACAGCAGAACAAGACAGAACAAACCCATGTGACCGCAGTGCAGTAAAATGACCACGGACCTCACAGCAGGTCACTGGGACATGAGCAATGGGTTCAATAGTACAGCCCATTTTGTTCACATTACCTGTTCTTTCAATCAGGTAGAGGAAAATGGAAGGAAATATCAAACTTATAAAAACAGAGTATTGAATAAAGCAGTACCATTAATCAAAACTGAGCAAAACAGTGATAAAAATATTTGCCTTCAAAGAGATGGTAGAAGGAAATCTCTCTTACTTGCCATACTGCATACATTCATCCTCCCAAAAGATACTCAGACCGCCGGTGCCAACTTGCTAACTGGGGTGTGTGTGTGTGTGTGTATTAATGTCTGATCCTTAGCTCATGCACCGGCAGGCCCCCAGCTGCTTACCAGGGCGGCGAGTAGGCCGCCTGTTCTGCCAGCGCCCAAAGTTCCAACATGATGCAGAGCTCAGGAATTGTTGATCGTTCTCACCCTGGTGTGCCAGTGGTTTGCCAGGCCCCTAGCTGCTTACCAGGGTGGCGAGTAGGCCACCTGTTCTCCCAGCACCCAAATTTCCAACATGATGCAGAGCTCAGGAATTGCTGACAGTTGTATATGGTCTATTTTAGAGCATGTCCCATATACTGCTGAGAAGAATGTATATTCTGATGTTGTTGGATGGAACACTCTGTATACATCTATCAAATCCATTTGTTCACATGTGTGATTCAGTTGTTATTTCTTTGCTGATTTTCTGTCTAGTTGATCTATCCCTTTGTGTCAGTGATGTGTTAGGTCTCCTGTTATAACTGTGTTATTGCCTATTTGATTTTTCATTTCTGTTAATACTTGCTTTGTGTAGGTGGGTGCTCTGGAATTTGGTGCATATATATTTAATATATATTTAAGATTGTTATCTCTTCCTCTTGCAGTTTCCCCCTAACTAGTATGTAGTGAGCGTCTTTATCTCTTCTGACCATTCTTGGTTTGAAGTTCATATTGTCTACCCCCACTTTTTTTTTTGAGTTCCTGTTGCATGGAGTATTGTTTTACATCTTTGACTTTCAGTCTATGAGTTTCCTGTTGTGTTAGATGGGTTTTTTTGTAGCCAGCATATGGTTGGATGTTGTTTCTTGATCCATTCTGCCAGTCTGTTTCTTTTAATTGGTGAATTGAGGCCATTTACATTAATGTTTATAAGTGTCATATATTGGCTTATTGTTGACCTGTTATCTTTCTGATGTTGTATCTTAACTTTCCATTCTGTTTAATTGTCTGTCTTGCTTAGTGGTTTTTTCCTATGTGTATCTAGAATGTCTTTCAGTATTCTTTGTAGGTTTGGTTTGGTGATCATGAAGTTCTTCAGCTGTTCTTTGTCATGGAAGTATCTTATTTGTCCATCCATTTTGAAGGACAGTTTTGTGGGGTACATCAGTCTGGGTTGGAAGTCATTTTCCTTTAGTATCTGAAACACTTCACTCCATGCTCTTCTTGACTTCATTGTTTGTGTTGAGAAGTCTGCTGTTGATTCTGGTAGGTTTTCCTTTATAGGTGATCTGTCTTCTCTTTCTAACAGCTTTTAATATTCTGTTCTTATGTTTGATTTCTGGGATGTGATTATTATATGTCTGGGTGTAGTTTTATTTTGGTTATGGCTGTTTGGAGTTCTATATGCTTCACTAATCTCTATATCTTCACTAATTCTTGTATTTGGGAAATTTTCAGCTGTTGCTTCTGTAAATAGCCTCTTGATATCATTTGTGTTGACCCCCATTTTTTTATTTATCCCTATTAATCTTATGTTGTTTTTCTTTGCATCATCTTGAAACTGTTGAATTGTTAATTCCTGATTCTTTGATATTTTAAAGAAATCTTTCCTTTCCTGTTCACTAGCTGCAATCTTCTCTTCGAGGTCTGAAATTCTATCTTCACTTTTGTTGAGGCAGTTTTGGCAACTTACAATAGAATTTTTGATTTCCTGTATATCTCTTTGAATCTGCTTCATGTATTCTCTTTGTTTCTTAAACTGTTCATTCAGGGGTTCTATCATTTTGCTTTGTTCCTCTAATTTTTTGACTGTGTCTTTGTTGGATGCATTCAGTATTTCTTTCACTACTTTTATCATTTCTTCTTTTACCTGGGAGATTATTTCTGATATGAGTTCCTTTATGGCTTCACGGAGTTGCTTCTTTATTTCAGTTGGTATCATTTCAGGCATTTCTGGTGTATAGCTAGTATTTTCTTCTATGTACATGGCTCCTAGGTTTTCTTGGGATGGGCTGGAGGTTTGAAATTGCATTTTGGTCTTTCGTTTTGTCATTTTCCTATATTTCTGTGTTTCCAGCGATGTTCCAAAGCTTTCCCTGGATGTGTTGGAAATCACCTCCTGTACCCTCCACTACTGGGACTGACATGGCTTTGACTCCCCTTGCATGGTGGGTCTGGTTTCCCTGGTTGAAAAAAGGTCACTGGGTGTGGTCTACTCAAGCCCACAGAACCACTGGAGCCTAGTCCAGTGTCCTAAGGGGGCTGGGTGGGCACCCAGCCACCAGGATCGATGGTCCCAAACTTTTCTGGGCCTGCCCTGGTGAGTTGCAACTCACCTCATGGCTGTGGCAGCGGTGTGGGCCTCATGATTTGTAATTTTGAACACAAGGCAAAAGATGGTGAATCTAGAGCTAAGCTTCTTACTTTTTACCTTTTAGAGACTTTTAAATTTTTGTCCCCAAAGCATGTTTACTTATATATTATGATGCTGTTTCATAGTTATCCTTCATTTACAAATTAGTAATTATTTAAAAACATTATACAATTTTGATTACTACATGAAATAAAAATTTACTCTTTCTCATAGCAGGTAATAGTTTTCTTAAGAAAGAATATCATTGTAATCTATGTGTGAACAATCAAATATACATTCTTCAGGTAGTATTATGTTATAATTTTCCCTGTTGCTGTATAGTCTAGTTATACATAAAATGGGTTATTAAGAATGCAGATTCTTTTTTTTAAATTTTTTATTTAAAGGGATAAAACAGAAAAAGGAGAGAAATAGTACAGAATTTCAAAAAAAAATATGAACAGTAAGAAATCACTAGTTGATAAATTACATATTGCTCTTTTAGAAATAGTTGTTCAAGTTACAAAATTAAAGCACACAAAATGGACACTCAAGCAGTGAGACTGCAAACAGATCTGTTCAACAATCAAACAAGAAGTAAGAAATATGGGTGACAATCCTACACACATAAATATACATGCAGTTATATCTTTTATAGCACTTCCTATTTTCTCTTTTTTACAATAGCAATTATATTTTTTTTATTAAAAGAGAAAATCGCTGGAAACATCGCTGGAAAAAGGTAGAAATATTACAGAATTTCAAGAAAAGAAGATAAACAGGAAGAAATCACTAGTTGATACATTACATATTATTCTTTTAGAAATAGTTATTCAAATTACAGAATTAAAGCACACAAACTGGACACTAAAGCAGTGAGAGTGCAAACAGATCTGTTCAACAATCCAACAAGAACCTAGAAATATGGTCATCAATCCCACACATCTAAACATACATGCAGCTATATCTTTTATAGCACTTCCTATTTCCTATTTTTTACAGCAGCAATTATACATTTTAAAAGTTTTATTTAAAGAGAAGAAAAAAAAGCAAAACAGAAAAAAGGGTAGCAACAATACAGAATTCTAAAAGAAAGAAAGACAAAGGAGAATGAGAAAAAGCCCCACCAAGAAATCAGTAATTTATAAATTAGGTACTATCATCCTGTATGTAGTTGTTCAAGTTACAAAGTTAAAGGGTAAATAGTAAATATTCAAATAGTCAGACTACAAACAGTTCTGCTCAAAGATCCAACAAAGGTTCAGCAATATGGTCATCTATTTTACACACTCAAACATACATGCAGTTATATTCCTTAGAGCACTTTCTTTTCCTCTGTTTTTTACAATAGCAATTACACAGTTTGGTTTTATTACTCTTGTAGTTCTTATTTACTTTTTACACTAGAGACACAATATGATATTTATAAATATGATTCTTATTTATTTCACTAATGAGGATAGTCTCAAGTTGTCTCCATTTGCCTATGAAGGCCTCAAGGTCATCCTTTTTTATAGCTGAGTAATATTCCATTGTATAAAAATGCCACATCTTTTTCATC
>PVLA01008406.1:0-89224 GCA_004027455.1 Hydrochoerus hydrochaeris | reverse complement strand
GATAGTGAGTGAAATTTAAAAAAAAACAACTGCATCAGGCTACAGAGGAAATCAAATTAGAGTTACTCTCCCATGGAAAGATAGAAATAACAACAACTCCTTTAGTAAAGGAGTTGTTGAAGGCACCTAAAGAAGAACTAGAGAAAAAAGTACATGAGCATGGGAAACTGATTGAAACTTTGAATGAACAATATAGAAAACAAGCCGAATTCATGAAACACCTCAAAGAGACATCCAAGAAACAAAAAATTCTATTGAAAGTGTGTGCAAAACTGCCTAAAGAAAGCTGAGGATAGGATTTTGGATCTTGAGGACTGGATCACAGTTAGTGATCAGGAAAGGATAGAACTTTTAAAAATAACAAAGCAGCATGAAATGACAATCCAGAAGCTTCATGATGATGCCAAGAGCAATAATATAAGAATAATGGGCATTAACAAAGATACAGGAGTCCAGGCAAATGACATATGTAAAGTATTTGCAGAAATAATAGCAGAAAATTTCCCAAACATGGGGAAAGAATCTGATAGACTGATAAGTGAGGCATTAAGAACATCAAACAGTCACAATCAACATAAATCCACACCCAGATACATAATAATTAAGATCTCAGACATACAGCATAAAAACAGAATACTAAAAGCTGTCAGAGAAAAGACATGACTCACCTATCAAGGAAAGCCCATTAGAATCACGGCAGACTTTTCAGCACAAACCCTCATGTCAAGAAGAGCATGGAGTGAGGTATTTCAAGCCCTGAAAGAAAACAACCTTCAACCCAGACTGATGTACCCAGAAAAACTTTCATTCAAATTTAATGGAGAAACAAGATACTTCCATGACAAAGAACAACTGAAGAAATTCACATCCACCAAACCAACCCTAGAAAGAGTACTGAAAGACATACTAGACAGAGATAAAAATGACTACAATCCCCAAAAAACAACAGAAAGAAATGTCCAGGTAGAATAAGCAATTAAATAAGAGGAAAAGCAGAAAGAAATAACTGCAACATAACATGGCAAAGTCGAGCCAGTACATATCAGTGATATCCATAAATATACATGGCCTCAATTTACCCATAAAAAGAAATAGATTGACAGAATGAATCATGAGACAGGATCCCACAATATGCTGTATACAAGAAACAAATCTGACCCAAAAGGAAACTCATAGATTAAAAGTCAAAGGATGGAAAACAGTATTCCATGCAACAGGAACCCAGAAAAAAGCAGGGGTAGCTATTCTATTTGCAGACAACATGAACTTCAAACCTAAAACAACTAAAAGAGATAGAGAAGGTCACTACATACTTGTTAGTGGAAATATTCAAGAGGAAGAACTAACAATTATAGATATATATGCACCAAATACAGGAGCACCAAACTATATAAGACAGATACTAATGGACATGAAAAACCAAATACACAAGAAGACAATTATAACAGGAGATCTTAACAGCTCATTGTCACAAAGAGATAGATCAACTAGACAAAAAGTCAGGAAAGAAATAACAGAACTGAATCATATCTGGAAGCAATTAGACTTAGGAGATGTTTACAGAGTGTTCCACCCAACCACATCAGAATACACATTCTTCTCAGCTGCACATGGGACATTCTCCAAAATAGACCATATATTATCCCATAAAACATTCTTAAGTAAATGCAAAGGTATTGAAATCATCCCATGCATAATATCTGACCATAGGGCACTGAAATTGGAAATTAATGGCAAAAGAAATTGTAAAACCTGCATAAATACATGGAAATTAAATAACAGCCTTTTGAACAAGCAATGGGCTACAGATGAAATTAAAGAAGAAATAAAAATATCTACAATTCAATGAAAATATAGAAACAACATACTGTAATCTGTGGGATGCAGTGAAAGCAGCCTTAAGAGGGAAATATATAGCAATAAATTGTCATATCAAGAAAACAGAATGAGCACAAATAAACAACCTAATGCTCCAAATCAATCTTCTAGAAAAAGAAAAGCAAGCTAAACCCAAAGCTAATAGAAGAGAGGAAACTGTAAAGATTAGAGCAGAAAACAATGCAATTGAAACTAAAAAAAAATATAAAGAATTAATGAATCAAAGGCTAGTTTTTTGAGAGAATAAACAAAATTGACAAACCCCTAGATAACCTTATCAAGAGAAAGAAAGAAAAAACTCAAATTCATGCAATAAGAACTGAAAAGGGAGAAATTACTACAGATCTCATGGAAATTCAAAAGATCATGAATACCTACTTTGAAAATCTCTACTCACGTGGAGTGGAAAACACAAAGGAAATGGACAGATTTCTAGAAACATATGCACTACCAAAGCTCAACCAAGAAGATATAGCAATTTTGAATAACCCAATATCACCTATGAAATTGAAAATGTAATTCAAAACTTACCAAGAAAGAAAAGCCCAGGTCCTGATGGAATCACAACTGAATTCTACAAGAAATTTAGAGAAGATTTGATGCCAGTACTCCTTAAACTCTTCAATGAAATTGAGAAACAAGCAATCCTCCCTAAATTATTTCTGGAGGCAAGTATTACTCTGATACAAAAATCAGAGAAAGATCCAACCAAAAAAGAGAACTATAGGCCAATCTCACTAATGAACATTGATGCAAAGATTCTCAACAAAATACTGGCAAATAGAATGCAACAAATCATCAAGAAGATTATACATCATGACCAAGTGGTGTTCATTCCAGGAATGCAGGGATGATTTAACATATGGCAAATCAATAAATGTAATACACCACATCAACAGAGCCAAAAACAAAAAGCACATGGTCATCTCAAAAGATGCAGAAAAAGCTTTTGACAAAGTCCAACACATGTTCATGATAAAAACCCTTCAGAAACTCAAAATACATGGTGTCTACCTCAACCTTATAAAGACCATCTATGACAAACCAACAGCCAACATTGTACTAAATGGACAAAAACTGAAAGCTTTCACTTTAAAATCAGGAACAAGACAAGGATGTCCACTCTCACCACTCCTTTTCAACATAGATCTGGAAACACTAGCCAGGCCAATCAGACAAGAGAGAGAAATAAAAGGAATAAAGATAGGAAAGGAAGAAGTTAAATTATCACTATTTGCAGATGACATGATACTTTATATAGAAGACCGAAAAAACTCCATTAAAAATCTACTAAAGGTAATAAACAAATTCAGCAGTCAATACTCAAAAATCAATAGCATTCCTGCACACAAACAAATAACTCATTGAGAAAGAAATTATGGAAATATCACCCTTTACAATGACACATTAAAAATGAAATACTTAGGAATCAACCTAACTAAAAATGTAAAAAAACTATATGTGGAAAATTATACTATGCTGAAAAAGGAGGTTGAAGAGGATATTAGAAAATGGAAGGACATTCCTTGCTCTTGGCTAGGAAGAACCAACATTGTGAAAATGGCCATCCTCCCATAACTGTTATACAGATTTAATGCAATCCCAATCAAAATACCATTGACATACCTCACAGATCTAGAGAAAACACTACTAAAATTCATTTGGAAACAGAAGAAACCTAGAATAGCAAAGGCAATTCTAGGCAACAAAAGCAAGGCAGGAGGCATCTCAATTCTTGACTTGAAACAGTACTATAAAGCCACAGTGATAATATCGGCTTGGTACTGGCAAAGAAATAGACCTGAGGATCAATGGAACAGATTAGAAGATGCAAGCACAACTACAAAGACACTCAGCCACCTGATATTTGACAAAGGAGCTAAATACATCCACTGGAAGAAGGATAGTCTCTTTAATAAATGGTGTTAGAAAAACTGGCTCTCTACATGCCAAAGACTGAAACTAGATGCATGCATATCACCATGCACAAAACTAAAGTCTAAATGGATCAAAGACCTCAATATTAAAACAGAAACACTAAATCTACTGGAAGACAAGGTAGGTAGAAGTCTTGGAGACATAGGGGTAGGCAGAGAATTCATGAAAAAAATGCAAACTGCACGGGAAACACTTCAAAGAATCAACAAATTGGATCTCATATTATTGAAAAGTTTCTGCACTTTAAAGAAAATCATCAACAGTGTGAAAAGAAAACCCACAGAGTGGGAAAGAATTTTAATCAGCAACCCCTCAGACAAAGGACTTATACCCAGAATATATAAAGAATTGAAAAACATCAAGCCCCCCAAATTCAAAGACCCTCTCCAAAAATGGGCATCTGAGATGAACACACAGTTCTCAGAGAAAGATATACAAATGGCAAATAAATACATGAAGAAATGTTCGCCATCAGTGGTCATTCAAGAAATGCAAATTAAAACAACATTGTGATTCCACTTTACTCCAGAAAGAATAGCTGCCATAAAGAAATCAACTGATAACCATTGTTGACAAGGCTGCGGGGAAAAGGAACATTGCTACACTGTTGGTGGGAATGTAGACTGGTGCAATCATTATGGAAATTCATGTAGAGAATTCTCAGAAGACTAGGATTGGAAGCCCCATTCAATCCAGCTATTCCCCTCCTGGGTATTTTCCCCAAAGAACTGAAAAGTTCATACTACAGTGATATATGTGCACCCATGTTCATAGCTGCACAATTTGTGATAGCTAAATCCTGGAAACAACCAAGATGCCCATGAACTGCAGAGTGGATGAAAAAGATGTGGCATTTTTATACAATGGAATATTACTCAGCTATAAAAAGATGATCTTGAGACCTTCATAGGCAAATGGAGACAACTTGAGACTATTCTCATTAGTGAAATAAATAAGAAGCATATTTATAAATATCATATAGTGTCTCTAGTGTAAAAAGTAAATAAGAACTACAAGAGTAATAAAATCAAAATGTCTAATTGCTATTGCAAAAAAGGGAGGAAAAGAAAGTGCTCTAAGTGATATAACTGCATGTATGTTTGAGTGTGTAAAATGGATTACCATATTGCTGAATCTTTGTTGGATCTTTGAGCAGAACTGTTTGTAGTCTGACTATTTGAATGTTTACTATATACCCTTTAACTCTGTAACTTGAACAACTACATCCAGGATGACAGCATGTAATTTATAAATTACTGATTTCTTAGTGGGGCTTTTTCTCATTTCCCTTTTTCTTTCTTTCTTTCTTTCTTTTAGAATTCTGTATTGTTGCTACCCTTCTTTCTGTTTTGCTTTTTTTCCCTTTTCTTTAAATAAAATTTTAAAAATGTATAATTGTTATTGTAAAAAAAGAGGAAATAGGAAATGCTATAGAAGTTATAGCTGCATGGATATTTAAGTATGTGGGATTGATAACCATATTTCTAGGTTCTTGTTGATTGTTGAACAGATCTGTTTGTAGTCTCACTGCTTGAGTGTCCACTTGTGTGCTTTAATTTTGTAACTTGAATAACTATTTCTAAAAGAACAATATGTAATTTATCAACTAGTGATTTCTTACTGTTTATCTTCTTTTCTTGAAATTCTGTAATATTTCTACCTTTTTCCTGGTTTTTTTCTTTTTAAATAAAAAAACTACAAAAAATATAGGAACATAGGAAAATGATGGAAATCTTGAATGAACAATATAGAAAAGAAATAGAATGCATGAAATAAATTAAAACACATATCCAGAAAACAAAAAATTCTACTGAAACCTGGCAAAACTGTTTGAATGAAGATGAGGAAAGAATTTCTGATCTTGAGGACAGGATCAAAGCTAGCAATCATGAAAAGAAAGAACTTTTAAAATGACAAGTCAGCATGAAATGGCAAAATTTGACAGCTTCAAGATGATTCAAAGAGAAATAATATAAGACTAATAGGCATCAATGAAGATTCAGGAGTCAACACAAATGAAATAGAAAAACTATTTGCAGAAGTAGTAGCAGAAAATTTCCCAAACATGTGAGAAGAGTCAGATATGGAGATAAATGGGGCATATAGAATGCCAAATAGTCATAATGAAAATAAATCTATACCCATATAGATAATATAATAATTAAGATCCCAGAAATTCAGCATAAAAACAGAATTATGAAAGCTGTTGGGAAAAAGACAAAACTCATCTATCAAAGAAAGCCTATTAGAGTCACAGCAGATTTCTCAGCAGAAACCCTCAAGTCAAGATGAGCTTAACATGTTTCAAGCCCTGAAAGAAAACAATTTTCAACTCAGTTTGAAGTACCCTGTGAAACTTTCTTTGAAATTTAACACAGATATAAGATACTTGCAAGACAAACTATAATTCAAGAAATTCATGTCCAGCAAACCAACCCCTAGAAAGAGTACTGAAATACATACTAGAAAGAGATAAATATGATCACATTTCCAAGAACAACAATAGAAAGAAATCACCAGACAAGTCAAGCTATTAAACATGGTTGAAAAACAGGAAATCAACAACAGAAAATAACAAGACAAAGTTGAGCCAGTACATATCAGTTATATCCATCATTGTAAACAACCTCAACTCACCAATAAAAGAAATAGGTTGACAGCATGGATCAAGAAACAGGATCTGGGCTGGGGATTTAGCTCAGCAGCATAAGTGCCTACCTTGCAAGTGCATGGTTGTGAGTTTGATCCCCAGTCCAAAAAAAAAAGAGAAAGAAACAGGATCCAACAATATGCTGCATACAAGGAATATATCTGACTCAAAAGGAAACTGACAGACTGAAAGACAAAAAATGGAAAACAATATTCCATGCAACATGAACTCAGTAAAAAGCAAGAGTAGCTATTCTATTTGCAGATGATGTGACCTTCAAGCCAAATGGTAAAAACGTATAAGGAAGTCACTATATACTTGTTAGGGAAGAGGAAGAGCTAACAATTATAAACATATATGCACCAAATACAGGAGAACACAACTATATAAGACAAATACTAATAGACATGGAAAAACAAATAAATAATAACACAGTTGTAACAGGAAACCTTAATACCCCATTGTCACAAAAAGATAGATCTTTCTTTTTTATTTTTTAAACCAGTACCAGGGATAGAGCTCACAACTGCATGCTTGTAAGGCATGTGCTTATGCCACTGAGCTAAATCTCCAGCCCCAACAAAAAGATAGATCAGTGAGGCAAAAAAAATAGCAAAGAAATAACAGAACTGAATCACAAATGTGAACAAATAGACCTAGTAGATGTTTACAGAGTGTTCCATCCAAGCATATCAGAATACACATTCTCAGATGCACATGGGACATTTTCCAAAATAGACTGTATGTTAGCCATAGAACATTCTTAAGTTGATGCAAAGGAATTGAAATTATCCCATGCATATTATCTGACATATTGAAAATAAATGGCAAAAGAAACTGCAAAACCTACCTAAACACATGAAAATTAAATAACAACCTCTTGAGTAACTAATGAGCTACAGGTGAAATTAAAGAATAAATTAAACAATACCTATAATTCAGTGAAAATGCAGATACAGCATATCAAAACCTATAGGACACAATGAAATCAGCCCTAAGAAGGAAATACATAGCAATGAATTGTCACATCAGGAAAGCAGAACGAGCACAAATAAACAACCTAATGCTATACCTCAAGCTTCTAGAAAAAGAAAAACAAGGGGCTGGGGATTTAGCTCAGCAGTGTAAGCACCTGCCTGACAAGTGCAAGATTGTGAGTTCGATCCCTGGTTCAAAAAGGAAAGAAAGAAAGAAAGAAAGAAAGAAAGAAAGAAAGAAAGAAAGAAAGAGAGAGAGAGAGAGAGAGAGAAAGAAAGAAAGAAAGAAAGAAAGAAAGAAAGAAAGAAAGAAAGAAAGAAGAAAAAAAGAGAAAAAGAACAAGTCAGTCCAAAGCTCATAGAAGAGAGGAAACTGTAAAGCTCATTGAAGAAATTAATGCAATTGAGACTAAGAAAACAGTACAAAGAATTCATTAATCAAAGAGCTAATTCTTTCAGGATATAAACAAAATTGATACACCCCTAGCCAACTTTGTCAAGAAAAAAAAACTCAAGTTCATGCAATAAGGAATGAAAAGGGTGAAATTATTACAGATCCCATGGCAAATCAGAAGTTCATGAATATCTATTTTGAAACACTTTATTCAGAGTGTAGAAAACACAGAGGAAATGGACAGATTTCTAAAAATGTATGAACTACCAAAGCTCAGTCAGGAAGATATAACAATTTTGAATAATCCAATATCAGCTACTGAAATTGAAAATGTGATTAAAAACTTATCAACAAACAAAAGCCCAGGTCCTGATGGATTCAGAGCTGGATTCTGCAAGAAACTGAGAGGATTTAATGCCAATACTCCTCAAACTCTTCAATGCAAATGAAAGGGAAGCAATCCTCCCTAACTCATTCTTGCAGGCAAGTATTACTCTGATACCAAAACCAGAGAAAGACCCAACAAAAAAGGAAAACTGTAGGACAATCTCCTTAATGAACATCAATGCAAAAATTCTCAATGAAATACCAGCAAATAGAATTTAGCAAATCATTAAGAAGATTATACATCATGACCAAGTGGGATTTATCTCAGGGGTTCAAGGATGGTTTAATATATACAAATCATTAATGCAATACACCACATCAACAGAGGCAAAGACAAAAATCACATGATCATCTCAATAGAAACAGAAAAAGCCCAACACTTCTTCATGATAAAACCCTACAGAAACTCAGAATAGATGGTATCTACCTCAATCTCATAAAAGCCATCTATGATAAGCCAACAGCCAACATTATACTAAATGGACAAAAACTGAAAGCCTTCACTCTAAAATCAGGAACAAAACAAGGATGTCCACTATCACTACTCCTATTCAATATAGTTCTGGAAACACTAGCCAGGGCAATCAGACAAGAGAGAGAAATAAAAGGAATAAAGATAGGAAATGAAGAAGTTAAATTATCACTATTTGCAGATGACATGATTTTCTACATAGAAGACCCCAAAAAAATTCATCAACAGACTAGTAAAATTAATAAATTCAGCAGTGTAGCTGGATATAAAGTTAACACTAAAAATCAATTACATTCCTTTACACAAACAACAAATTCACTGATGGAGAAATTATGGAAATAACACCTTTCACAATAACATCTAAAAAAATGAAATACTTAGGAATCAACTGAAAAAAGGATGTAAAAGACTTATACATTGAAAACTATTGTACTCTTTAAAAGGAAATTGAAGAGAATGTCAGGCAATGGAAAGGTATCCTGAGGAAGAACCAACACTGTGAAAATGGTCATACATCCAACAATGTTATATAGATTTAATGCAATTCTGATCACAATGCCATTAACATACCTTACAGATCTAGAGCAAACATTCCTAAAACTCGTTTGGAAGTAGAAGAGACCTAGAATAGCCAAGGCAATTCTGGGAAATGAAGGGAAGACAGGAGACATCTCAATTCCTGACCTGAAACTATACTACAAAGCTATGGTGATAAAATCAGCATGGTATTGGCAAAGAAACATACCTGAGGATGAGTGGAACAGATTAGAAGATGCAGACACAACTACAAAGACACTTATCCAGCTTATCTTTGACAAAGGTGCTAAACATGTTCATTGGAAGAAAGATAGCCTCTTTAATAAAAGTTGTTAGAAAAATTGACTTTCCACATGCTGAATACTGAAATCATAGATAGATCCATATCTATCACCATGCACCAAACTAAAGTCAAAATGGATCAAAGATCTAAATATTAAAATAGAAACACTAAGTCTACTGAAAGAAAATGTGGGTATAAACTTTGAAGACATAGGGGGAGCAAAGAATTGATGAACAAAAAGCAAACTTTACAGCAAGTACTTGAAAGAATCAACAACTGGGATCTCATCTTATTAAAAAGTTTCCACACTTTAAAAGAAATCATCAACAGAGTGAAAATAAAACCCACAGAATGGGAAAGAATTTTAGCCAGTTGTCCCTTAGACAAAGGACTTAATTCAGAACATATAAAGAATTGAAAACATCAGGCCCCCAAATTTCAAAGACCTAATTAAAAAAAAATGAGCATCTGAGATGAACTTGCACTTTTCAGATAAAGAAATACAAATGACAAATAAGTATATGAAGAAATATTCAAATTGCTGGTCATTTGAGAAATGCAAATTGAAACAGAATTGAGATTCCATCTTACTCCAGAGAGAATGGTCAAGATCAAGAAATCAACCAATAACAAATGTTGATAGGGCTGTGGAGAAAAAGGAACAAAGTTGGTGGGAGTGTAGACTAGTGCAACCACTGTGGAAATCAGCCTAGAGGTTCCTCAAAAAACCAGAATTGGAAGTCCTATTCAATACAGCTATTCTTCTTCTGGGTATTTTCCCAGAAAAATAGAAAATGTCTTGCCACAGTGATGTATGTGCACCCATTTTTATAGCAGCACAATTTGTAATAGCTAAATCTTGGAAACAACCCAAATGCCCATCAACCACACATGGATAAATAGATGTGTTATTTTTATACAATGGAATATTTCCCAGCTATAAAAAAGAATAATCTTGAGGTTTTTATAGATAAGTGGAGGCAACTTGAGAACATACTCATAAGTAAAATAAATCAAACTCACATTTATAAATATCATATTGTCTTCTTACTATAAAAAATAATTAAAAAGCTGAAAGAGTAATAAGTTCCAAAATGTATAATAGATATTGTAATAATGAAAGGGAAAGAAAGTACTTAAAAGGAAAGAACAACTGGGATGGGGAAAGGAGAAAAGGAAGACAGGAAAGGATTACATGTATGTTGGTAAACATATATAATGTATGTATGTATATGTGTGCTTGATACATAACTACACTACTAATCTTTGTTAGTTGATAAAAAAGAACAGTTTGTGCTGTAATTGTTTGATCATTTTTTGCCTAGAACTTGTAACCTAAACAACTACTTCTAAGATAACAATATGAGATATATTAACTAGTTTAATTTCCTACTTCTTATAAATTCTATATCACTTTTTTATTTAAAGAGAAAAACAGAAAAAGGGTAGAAATATTGCATAATTAAAAAAAAGACAAACAGTAAGAAATGACTAGTTGATAAATTACATATTGTCCTTTCAGAAATAGTTGTTCAAGTTACAAAATGGACATTCAAGCCGTGAAGACTGCAAACAGATTTATTCAACATTCCAACAAGAACTTAGAAATATGGTTATCAATCATAAACACTTAAATATACATGCAGTTATATCTTTAATAGCACTTCCTGTTTCCTCTCTTTTTTATAATAGCAATTACACATTTTTAAAATTTTGTTTAAAGAGAAAAAAAGCAAAACAGAAAAAAGGGTAGTAACAATACAGAATTATAAAAGAAAAAAAGAAAAGAGAGAAAAGAAAAAACCACTAAGAAATCACTAGTTGATAAATTACATATTGTCTTCTTGTATGCAGTTGTTCAATTTACAAAGTTAAAGGATACATAATAGACATTCGAACAGTGAGACTGCAAAACAGTTCTGCTCAAAGATCCAACAAAGATTCAGCAATATGCTCATCCATTTTACGCACTCAAACATACGTGCAGTTATATTCCTTAGAGCCCTTTCTTTTCCTCTTTTTTATAATAGCAATTACACATTTTGGGTGCTATTACTCTTATAGTTCTTATTACCTTTTACACTGGAGACACAATGAGATATTTATAAATATGATTCTTATTTATTTCACTAATGAGGATAGTCTCAAGTTGTCTTTATTTACCTATGAAGGCCTCAAGATCATCCTTTTTATAGCTGAGTAATGCTCCATTGTATAAAAATACCACATCTTTTTCATCCACTCTGAGGTTGATGGGCATCTTGGTTGTTTCCAAGATTTAGCTATTACAAACTGTGCTGCTATGAACATGGGTGCACATATATCACTGTGGTATGAACTTTTCAGTTCTTTGGGGAAAATACCCAGGAGGGGAATAGCTGGATTGAATGGGGCTTCCAATCCTAGTCTTCTGAGAATTCTCCATATGGATTTCCATAGTGGTTGCACCAGCCTACATTCCCGCCAACAGTGGGGAACTGTTCCTTTCCCCCCACAGCCTCGCCAACATTTGTTGCCAGTTGATTTCTTCATGGCAGCTATTCTTTCCGGAGTGAGATGAAATATCAGTGCCATTTTAATTTGCATTTCTTGAATGACCAGTGATGGTGAACAGTTCTTCATGTATTTATTTGCCATTTGTGTGTCTTCCCCTGAGAACTGTGTGTTCATCTTAGATGCCCATTTTTGGAGAGGGTCTTTGAATTTGGGAGGCTTGATGTTTTTCAATTCTTTATATATTCTGGATATAAGTCCTTTGTCTGAGGGCTGGTTAAAATTCTTTCCAACTCTGTGAGTTTTCTTTTCAATCTGTTGGTGATTTCTTTTGAAGTGAAGAAACTTTTCAAAATTATGAGATCCCAGTTATTGATTTTGAAGTGTTTCCTGTGCAGTTTGCATTTTGTTCATGAATTCTCTGCCTACCCCATGTCTCCAATACTTCTACCCACTTTGTCTTCCAGTAGATTTAGTGTTTCTGCTTTAATATTTGGGTATTTGATCCATTTAGACTTTAGTTTTGTGCATGGTGATAGGCTTCAAGCTAGTTGCAGTCTTTGGCATGTGGAGAGCCAGTTTTTCCAACATCATTTATTAAAGAGGCTATCCTTCTTCCAGTGGACATATTTAGCCCCTTTGTCAAATATCAGGTGGCTGAGTGTCTTTGTAGTTGTGCTTGCATCTTCTAATCTGTTCCATTGATCCTCAGGTCTATTTCTTTGCCAGTACCATGCTGACTTTATCACTGTGGCTTTATAGTACTGTTTCAAGTCAAGAATTGAGATGCCTCCTGCCTTGCTTTTGTTGCCTAGAATTGCCTTTGCTATTCTAGGTTTCTTCTGTTTCCAAATGAATTTTAGTAGTGTTTTCTCTAGATCTGTGAGGTATGTCAATTGTATTTTGATTGGGATTGCGTTAAATCTGTATAACAGTTTTGGGAGTATGGCCATTTTCATGTTGATTCTTCCTAGCCAAGAGCAAGGAATGTCCTTCCATTTTCTAATATCCTCTTCAATCTCCTTTTTTAGTGTAGTATCATTTTCAACATATAGGTCTTTTACATTTTTAGTTAGGTTGATTCCTAAGTATTTCATTTTTTTTAAATGTTATTGTATAGGGTGATATTTCCAAAATTTCTCTCTCAGTGAGTTTTTGTGTACAGGAATGCTATTGATTTTTGAGCATTGACTTTGTATCGAGCTACACTGCTAAATTTGTTTAGTACCTCTAGTAGTCATTTAATGTAGTTTTTTGGGTCTTCTATATAGAGTATCATGTCATACTAAATAGTGATAATTTAACTTCTTCCTTTCTTATCTTTATTCCTTTTATTTTTCTCTCTTGTCTGATTGCCCTGGCTAGTGTTTCCAGAACTATATTGAAAAGGAGTGGTGATAGTGGACATCCTTGTCTTGTTCCTGATTTTAAAGTGAAAGCTTTCAGTTTTTGTCCATTTGGTATAATGTTGGCTATTGGTTTGTCATAGATGGCCTTTATAAAGTTGGGGTAGATATTGTGTATTATGAATTTCTGAAAGGTTTTTATCATGAACATGTGTTGGACTTTGTCAAAAGCTTTTTCTGCATCTATTGAGATGACCATGTGCTTTTTGTTTTTGGCTCTGTTGATGTGGTGTATTACATTTATTGATTTACCATATGTTAAACCATCCCTGAATTCCTGGAATGAACTCCACTTGGTCATGATGTATAATCTTCTTGATAATTTGCTACATTCTATTTGCCAGTATTTTATTGAGAATCATTGCATTAATGTTCATTAGTGAGACTGGCCTATAGTTCTCTTTTTTGGTTGGATCTTTCTCTGATTTTTGTATCAGAGTAATACTTGCCTCCAGGAATGATTTAGGGAGGATTGCTTTCTTCTCAATTTCATTGAAGAGTTTAAGGCGTATTGGCATCAAATCTCTAAATTTCTTGTAGAATCCAGCTGCAAATCCATCACGACCTGGGCTTTTCTTTGTTGGTAAGTTTTTAATTACATTTTCAATTTCAATACCTGATATTGGCTTATTCAAAATTTCTATATCTTTTTGGTTGAGCTTTGGTAGTTCATATGTTTCTAGAAATCTGTCCATTTCCTCTATGTTTTCCAGTTTATGTGAGTAGAGATTTTCAAAGTAGGTATTCATGATCTTTTGAATTTTCATGGGATCTGTTATAATTTCCTCCTTTTCAATTCTTATTGTGTGAATTTGGGTTTTTTTTTTCTTTTTCTTCATAAGGTTATCTTGGGGTTTTTTGGTTTTGTTTATTCTCTCAAAAAATCAGCTTTTTGATTTATTAATTCTTTGTATTTTTTTTTAGTTTCAATTGAATTGATTTCTGCTCTAATCTTTACAATGCCCTCTCTTCTATGATCTTTGGGTTTAGCTTGCTCTTCTTTTTCTAGAAGCTTGAGATGGAGTTTTAGGGTGTTTATTTGTGTTCATTCTGTTTTCTTGATGTGACAATTTATTGCTCTATATTTCCCTCTTAAGGCTGCTTTCATTGCATCCCACAGGTTACACTATGTTGTTTCTGTGTTTTCATTGAATTGTAGGTATTGCTTTATTTCTTCTTTAATTTCATCTGTAGCCCACTGGTTGTCCAAAAGTTTGTTATTTAATTTCCATGTATTTATGCAGGTTTTGCAATTTCTTTTGCCTTTAATTTCCCATTTCAGTGCACTATGGTCAGAGATTATGCATGGATGATCTCAATACCTTTGCATTTACTTAAGAATGTTTTATGGGATAATATATGGTCTATTTTGGAGAATGTCCCATGTGAAGCTGAGAAAAATGTGTATTCTGATGTGGTTGGGTGGAACACTCTGTAAACATCTACTAAGTCCAATTGCTCACAGGCTTGTTGCAGTTCTTGTATTTCTTTGCTGACTTTTTGCCTCGTTGTTCTATCTCTTTGCTGTTAAGACCCCTTGTTATAATTGTGTTCTTGTGTGTTTACTTTTTCATGTCCATTAGTATCTGTCTTATATAGTTTGGGGCTTCTGTATTTGGTGCATATATATTTATTTGTTAGTTCTTCCTCTTGAATTTTTCCACTAACAAGTATGTAGTGACCTTTATTTCTTTTAATCATTTTAGGTTTGAAGTTCATGTTGTCTGCAATTAGAATAGTTACCCCTGCTTTTTTCTGGGTTTCTGTTGCATGGAATACTGTTTTCCATCCTTTGTCTTTTAATCTATCAGTTTCCTTTTAGTTCAGATGTGTTTCTTGTATACAGATCATGTTTCTTAATCCATTCTGTCAATCTATTTCTTTTTATAGGTGAATTGAGGCCACTTACATTCATGGATATCACTGATGTGTAGCAGCTGGATTTTGCCATGTTATGTTCCTGTTGTCTCTTTTTACCTTTCCTGTTATTTAATTGCTTATCCTAGCTAGTGGTTTCTTTCTGCTGTTGTTTTGGGGATTGTGGTCATTTTTACCTCTGTCTAGCATGAGTTTCAGTACTCTTTCTAGGGTTGGTTTGGTGGACATGAATTTCTTCAGTTGTTCTTTCCCATGGAAGTATCTTGTTTCTCCATTAAATTTGAGTGAAAGTTTTTCTGGGTACATCAGTCTGGGTTGAAGGTTGTTTTCTTTCAGGGCTTGAAATACCTCACTCCATGCTCTTCTTGACATGAGGGTTTGTGCTGAAAAGTCTGCCATGATTCTAATGGGCTTTCCTTGATAGGTGAGTCATGTCTTTTCTCTGACAGCTTTTAGTATTCTGTTTTTATGCTGTATGTCTGAGATCTTAATTATTATGTATCTGGGTGTGGATTTATGTTGATTGTGACTGTTTGATGTTCTATATGCCTCACTTATCAGTCTATCAGATTCTTTCTCCATATTTGGGAAATTTTCTGCTATTACTTCTGTAAATACTTTATGTATGTTGTTTCCATGGACTCCTGCATCTTCACTAAATCCTATTAATCTTATATTGTTGCTCTTGGCATCATCATGAAGCTTCTGGTTTTTCATTTCATGCTGCTTTGTTATTTTTAAAGTTCTGCCTTTCTTGATCACTAATTATGATCCTGTTCTCAAGGTCAGAAATCCTGTCCTCAGCTTCATTTAGATAGTTTTGCAGGCTTTGAATAGAATTTTTTGTTTCTTGGATGTCTATTTGAGTTTGTTTCATGAATTCTGCTTGTTTTCTATATTGTTCATTCAAGGTTTCAATCAGTTTCTCATGCTCCTGTACTTTTTTCTCTATTTCTTCTTTAGCTGCATTCAACAACTCCTTTACCTAAGATTGTTATTTCTATCTTTACATGGGAGAGTACTTCTAATTTGATTTCCTCTATAACCTCATGGAGTTGTTTTTTTATTTCACCTACTATCTTTTCAGAGAGTCCCAGTGTGTTACTTTTGGGGTCCTCTATTTCAGTGTCTCCTGTGCTTGCTTCTGGTGGACTAGATGTTTGGGACTGCATTTGGCTTTTTCATTTAGCCATTTTCACTCTGCCTGATGTTTTCTCTGTGTAGGAGGGGGTCACCCACACTCTTTTCAGACTCACCAAGGTCTTACAGTTAGTTGGAGCGGGCTTTACTACTGGCCCTATTTATCCCCTGTACACCTCTGTTTTAGCAGCATACTCACCACACTGGCACAGTTAAACCACTGTAATCCTAGATTCACAGCCTTGGAGCAAAGTTCCATGTTTTTTCACACTGACTGGAACTGTTGAGTTCTTCTGATGTTCCCAGTGGAAAAGCGGGCCCAGAAGAAGTAGCCCGGCGCAGTTTTAGGCCTGGGCAGGCTTCCATGATGTTCCTGCTAGAAGAGCAGGCCAACAGAAGCAGTTCAGGGCAGCCTAGGCCTGGTGCGGGTTTCTGTAATGTTCCTGGTGGAAGGGCGGGTCCAGCAAAAACGGTCCGGGCATCCTAGGCCTGGGGTGGCTTACTTGATGTTCCCGCTGGAAGGGTGGGCCCAGCAGAAGCAGTCTGGAGCAGTTTTAGGTGTGGGGCAGGCTTCTATCATGTTCCTGGTGGAAGTGTGGGCCTAGCAGAAGCAGTCCAGGGCAGCCTAGGCCTGGGGTGGGCTTACCTGATGTTCCCATTGGAAGGGCAGCTCTGTATCACTTTTATCCTTTTCTCTATTTTGCTTTTTAATATTAAAAAATATCTGCTCACCTCTTGCCACAGTGTAAGACAATATGAGACTCAGACAATACTTTATCCTATCTAGATTTGTTGAAAGAGGTGCTTATTTCTCTTTACCCAACTCTGATGCAAACGATTATCCTGTAGGCAGGAATTTAAAGATATGCTCTCTTTTACTTTGGGAAGTATCTATTCAAATTTCCTCATAGTCACTAGCTAGTGATGTGAGGTCCACTGTTAGTGAGAGATATAGACACAGTTCTGTGAAATTCTGAGGAAGCATTGAGCAAATAATTGACTACATAAAAACAGGAAGGTAAGATAGTACGAGCAAGATAAGAGACCCTGCAGAGAATACCTCAACTGAATGTGAGTAATCCAACTGAGAGGCAGTAGAAAACCATACAAATAAGAAATGCAAATCACTTATCAATGTAAATTCATTTATGGGGATCAAGCATGAAGCATGGAAAAACTTAACACATAAGGTAGGATTATTTAGTCTTTCTATCACTGCTTAACTTTTCATGTTTTTCCTGTGTCAAAAAATTGACCAATTGTGAAAATTAGTCATAAGGGGAATCTTGTCCTGACACATTAAAAAAAATACATCACAAGGTCATAGTAAGTAGGGTGGTTCATATATTGTTTTCCAAGGACAATCTAGGTTTGTTCCTATCATCCAAACACTGGAACAAAGATAGAGAAACAAAACATTGACTGAGAATAGCTGTCTCATCTACAGATCCTAGCAAATATAAAAACTCTTGTGTTTGAAGAAGATGACACTCAATTGCATTAGTTGCATTAGGCTGAATGTGGGCAGAGGGGCCCTGACTGAGTTTGTTGAGCATTCACAAGAAAATCTTTGGGTGTTCTACTCTAAAAAAGGATAAAGCTGGAAGTCCTGTGTGTTGGATCATCAGTTGTAATGTGAAGAACTGTAATGTGGGGAAGTTGCCATATAATCTGGCATGTAAGAACTATAATGTGGCCAAAATGAAACACAAAAGCATGACAGGCCAAGGGTGCTCCTGCAGGAAGCTGAGTATTTCTGACAGATCTCTGTGATGATACAGCCAGCACACACTGGCCATTTTGGCAGGGTCCTTTGGGAGAGTTATATTATTGGGCACTTGATCATAGTAGTTCTTCCTTATAACCTCCTGACTCTTACTTTCAGTAGGATTGACACAAGGGACTCCATCATGACATTTATGCCTTTCAGTAACCCCTCTTGTCTTTATGAGGTTTTCCTCTTTAGGTGTTCAATCATTTGTAGTTTAACTGGCCCTCATCACTTGAAGAGTTGTTGGTTTTATTTGGCCTCACACTGTGTGAGAAGTGATCTAGAGTTGCTGTTGTGACACTTTTAGCTTTATTTGAGCAACAAAAAGATTTTAAAAGAGTAGATCTTGGGTGAAGTTTATCTGGAGCCCATATTTAGATTTAAATTTGTCTATCCTACAGGTGATGAATGACATCTGAAGACATCAGATCAGATCTCCACATTAGCAATTACATTTTGAAGAATTTTAGAGGTAACTGCTTCAAAGTTGAAAAATGAGATCTAAAACAATAGCCACAGTGAAATAAACTTGTTTTGCATAGTATTTTTTAGTCCAGAAAATGGGTTTTTTTCCTGTTTTACCAGAAATATGCGAAGAAAGATGAAATTTGTCTGTAAAGTCTCTTTTTGAATTTTTAGTTTATTCATACATGTTTCCGTTCATGTAGTGTACAGTTGTCAGGGGGAATGCTTACATGTCCCTATTACAGCAGGTTTCTTTCTTTTATTTTGATCTCCTCCCACTTCCCTCCCACCCCTTCCTCCTCCTCCAGTTCCCCAATCCTATTTTCCATTTCTGTTGATATGTGTTGTGGTTCGTATTATGGCCTATATTGTTTACATTAATGAGGTTACTGGATTCTTGTCCAAGACGTATCATCATCCCTCCACCTCATCCCTCTCCCTTCTGGGAGAGTGAATATTTTCCAGCTGCATCATTTTCCGAAAAGTGTCTAAAATTCGTCATTCTTTACACTATGTAAAGAATTATTCATGTATACACAGTTTCTTGATGCAGTCCTCTGTTGTTGGGTATACAGGCTGTGTTGGAGCAGATGGCCTTGTCTCTCTCTACAGGATTTAGGTGCTATGAATTTTGCTCATAGAAACACTGGTTTCACATATTGCTATAGTATGATGTCTTAAGCACCTTGGGGAAGATACCCAGCAGAAAGATAGATGGATTTTATGCAATTTCTAATTTTAGTTCTTGGAGAAGTTGCCATACAGATTTCCATTGTGGTTGTACTAGTTTGCATTCCCACCGACAGTGAAGGAGTGCTCCTTTTCCCCACAGCTATGCCAACATTTGTTATTGTTTGTGTCATTCTTTCCAGAGTAAAATAGAATCCCAGTATTGTTTTAATTTGCATTTCTTTAATGGCCAGAGACGATGAACATATATTTATTATCAATGAGGACAAATAGACTTAACAGCTAAGATATGAGAGAACTGACATAACCCAAACAGAAAGACATAAACCAGGTTTTAGATGCTACAGTAGACCAATTGGCAGATTTTCTAAGTAAGTAAATCTAACAACAGCAGGAAGGATGAAAATCAGTGATCTGTTGTTTTCTGGCAATTGGGATTTCTTTATAATTGGCCAAACATATTGTTGTTCTGCCCTTTTGCCCTCGGGCCCACTAATAGTATCTACCTATCTTACATTTTTCTTCCCAAGAGTTGGGACCCTTAAATCATTTAGAGCATTGGGGCATTGTGGCATTTTGGCTGTGACTGCTAGGAAGGAGTATCTTGCTGACTTTTAGGCCTACAAAGGTAAGGGCCCCGTGTCTCAGGAGGCCATAAGATCATCTCAAAGCACATAAATGAAGTTGTTCCCCTTTCTAATCCAGTTTGAGAAATTTTACTAAAGGCAAATGAATGTTAAACATACTTAGATTTAGTTTTATCAGTGTATCAAAGTTTAATTTTAGAAAACACATTCAATAATCTCTTATACTTAAATTACTCATTTAAATGTTTATGTAAACCTCACTCTTCAAAAAATCTTTTACCCGAATATTCTATGACTTTATTTTCACTTTCCATTCTGCTTTTGATGTTACAGGCAGCTGAGTTAATCAGAAATATTATAGGCAGTGAGATAGGTTTAGGTTCTCAATGGAGGCAGTGCAGACAACTAGCAGCTGTGGGGGAGACAGACACCTCCTGCTGTGGGCCAGGCCTCAAGACAAAGGATCAAACAAATGCATCTACATCTTGGGGACTGATATTCTAATTAGTTCCCTCTCACCCTGGAGTCACTATCCCATCCCCCTAGGGGAAAGGTCACAGCTCAAGAATGCCCACTTCCGACTTGACTTGCTTTCCCATTTGTCCCTAATATAATCAATTTTACCTAAACTATTGATCTTATTGGATAAGTATAGTTATGTCCCACCTTATGCCCATCTGTCTTGTGAGTTCCCAGTCTTTCCCCACCTTGAACCCATGGCATGGTTTACTCTATAAAAGTCCATGGAAGAGACAAACTCCTGAGCAAACTGCTGGGACCCCTTCTGTCTCTCTTCAGACAGAAGCTTTCTTTCTCTCAATAAATATATTCTACTCTTCACCTCCATTTTTCCTAAAATTCATTCTTTGATTTTAGAGAACACGAACTTGTGGACATAGTAGGTTGGGAGTTTTATTCCCCTGTATCATTTGGAGGTCTTCCACTGAGATTGATTCCCTTATATCATTGACACTTCTTTTGTCATTTTAGTAGAAAAAGAATCTTACCATATAACATCATTTTTCAATGAAGATATCCTCATGCCTCTTACTTTTAATATGTGATCCTCTCTACTTACTGGTTTCCTTCTATCACAAGCCCTGGGGCACCTGAATTTTAGCTTGTCTTTTGTACACCCCACCCCAGAGCTGCTTTCCTTTCATTTGGGACTGGCTAAATACTAGATTTTCAAGTGATTTTGCACTTGATCTTAGCCAAAAGGCCAAGAAGAGACTTTTGAGGTGATTTTGAACATTATCTCCTAAGTTGCCCACAATTGTGAAAACTATTCAGAATTTTCTTAAGGAGGTACAATTTTTTTCATTTTTGGTTACTCATAACAGATTTTTAACAATACTTTCATTATTTTTATATATAAAGTTATATCAGCAGAAGTGAAAAGGAGGAAAGGACATCAGGATATGAAAAGGGAACAGTGGAAGTTAGATGATTCAGTGACTAGAACTTTGGGATTTGGGAAAAGTTGGAATAAGGGTTACTAAAGACATGCATTCCAAGATTAGGAGGCAAGAACCTAGAAAGGTATGTGCAGCGGCCCTCTCACAATTCACTGTTCTGTGACAGAGCCTTAAAGTCCTGGACCAGGAGGCTTTGGAGCTGTAGGAAAAGAGGTCCTGCTGTCTAAGGTTGGAGTGGGATCTCTCTCTTGGCCCCCAAAGTGCCAGCCAGCAGGAGCACTGCTCTCAGAAGGGAACTCACCGGCCAGCCAGCTCCAGATGCCCTAAAGGAGATAAGATAGGACAAGGAATTTTGCAGGTCCCATTAGGGCCTTCTGCCCACTGAGGTGTAAGACTGCCAGGGAACTGTGACCACAGATGTTTACTAAAATCTTTCTGCTGGTGTTCCCTGCCCTCTTTGCATCCCTATAAAAGGGACATGCTGCTGTTTGTTGGGGCAGATGGCCTTGACTCTCTCTGCCTAACTGTACCCAGGCACAATAAATTCCACCTCATGTTGCCTTTACACAAGCCTGGTGGTTTCTGCAGCTCCCCGCCACATACACACCATACGTGACATGGGGAGCCAAAACCCAGCGGGGGAGCAAGCTCTCTTTAGAAGGCTTTGAGCTCTCTTGAATCTGCACCCCACCCAGGCAGCATCCTGAAACCATGGCCACTACACCTCTCACTGTTTCTGCCAAGTCCTGTCTCACTGGGTGTTTCAGATCAGATGAGATCCCCATCTCTCTTTCCATCTTTCTTCATCCATCTAAGCCCACCTCCAAAATGCTCTAAAGTGGCTAGCTCCCCAGTTTCTGCCACGCTGACTGCTTCAGACCAGGCAAGCTCACTCCCCTTCCCAGCGTCCAACACTGTACATTTAAGACCCCCTCTTCCGGCACTGCAGCAGGCACCACTTTCAGCCCCCAAGGCTGCAGCCTCTGATCCTTGAGTTCTCTCCCCTCTAAGCATTAATATCTTCTGTCCCAAACTTTCTTCTCTGCAGTTGGCTGCTTCCCTGTTCTGCTTCCTTCTTCATCCCTTGCTACAGAAAGGCTCACCTTTGTGCCTATAAACCTAACACTAGTTGCAGATAGATGCTCCCCTGTGGAGACCGTTTCCCCTTGGTGATGGACCAAGTGCAGCAGTGACTGCCCCTGGTCACACAGCCATGTTTCCTTATGGCCTTGGCTTGAACTGAAGACAGTCAGCAGAGGCCCTGCTGCCACTCTCGTTCTACCACATCAGGTGTGACTGCTGTACCCCAAAAGACTGCACCCCAAAATAAAATGAAAATTGTAAAAAAGGCAAAAAGAGAAAAAGGACAAGACATCTTGGAGGGAAAAGAACAGAGCATTTTATTTAGGCTGGTGTCCAGTGACACAGAGTGCAGGTGGAATTTACACTGCTGTGCAACTAGGCTAAGATTTGGGGTGGTTTATAAAGGGAAAAACCACACAGGTGTGGAGGAGCAAAGGGCAAGTTGTTCCGAGAGATACAGGCTTATTTTAGGGGAAAAATTAGCTCATTGGCACATCTGTGCATTCCTGAGGAAACAGGACATCTTGTTGTTTGCCTAGGGTCAGAGTGTAGTGCTGAGGAATTTATGGGAAACCAAGGCTGGGGGTTGTGCAGGGGATACTTGGGAGGTACAAAGTTCATTTCAGGACAAAGACCACAGTGCATACAGAACAGAATGGCGCACTTGAGTTAGGTTACAACAGTGACAATTATCTTTCTTGGCTCCCAGTGGAAAATTCTCCTTTCTTCTCCTTTTCCACACCTCTTTCTACACTCCAGTAAAAAACAAACAAACAAATAAACCAAAAAAAAAAAACTGTCCCTCTCCCCGGCCTCTGCTGGTCTGTCTTCTCAAGAATATCAAGCTTCAACTCCTCCCTCTTAATCCAACACCCAGATGGCTCTCATTATATGGGTTATTTTCCCATAACCAATAATTAAGAAGAGATGAGTTTGCTTTTATTTTTTGATTGCTAAATTATATTAGGTAATCATAATTGTCATTTTGCTTGCCAATGTTTGCAGCATTTATAAACCACTTTGTCACTTTTTTAAAAGAATGTTTTATTCTTGCAGACAAGGTCTTGTATTCCTGTTTTATATATGTTATATTTAGACCTTCTTAAACTATAAATTTTAATCTTATTTTAGATGCACCAAAAATAAAATATATGCATGCCTATTAACAAACCACGGAACTTTTTCCACCAGTTAAAAGACACTAGGATGTGTCCTTTCTTAAGACTTGGAGGAAAGATTTCACTAAGACAAAGCAGCCTGATCCTCCTTCACACTCTAGAGGAAATGTTCAGCCTCTTTTGCCTCACTTTCCTTTCTGGTCTGATCTTCCATTGGTGCGGAAACAATCTGAGCTCTTACGAGTCTCCATTCTCCTTTCCAGGCACAGTAACGACTCATGGGCCAGTCATAGCTCAGCAGGGGCATGAGTACACACTTCTTTTCCCTGGTCTCATTTCTAATCTTTTCCTGCCACTCATGCACTTTCCTCTTTTTGGAGGTATTTAAGACTTAAAAAACCCACTTTACTAAGACTCATACAGCGCTAGGTAATAAATTTGCTGCCAGTTACTCCCTGACCCTTTCCTTGCCAGCTCCCTCCCAACACTGTCATTCACCTTGAGACACCCCCAGGGGCCCTGCTAAGGCTGTGCACACCGTGGACCACCTGCCTGTGCACCAGTCTCAAGCCCGGAGTCAGGCTGAAGGATCCCAGTGCCAAATACCTGCTCCTGCCCGCCCAGCCTGCCCTGCCCAGAGCCTGCTTGCTGACCTCACAGCCCTGCAACATCACACAACAAACACACACAGCCGTGGAAAATCAGTGTCCAGCATAGCAGCACTATGGTGCTTGTGCATACAGCCGAGGGTCTGTGCCCCATCGGAGCCCAGCTCCCCAACCGCAACCAAAATGCAGGCCTTTCCCATCCCTTGTCCCAACCCTTGCCAAAGGACCCAGAACACAGCAGGCTACACCCCTAGCTGCACCTGCCATGGCACCCTCCTGGCTGGCCTGCACTGGACTGCACTGTGACACCCCTCCCCTCTTTGCCACAACCACACTGTAGCTGCCTGCCTGCACTAGCAAACTAATCCACACCCAGCCCACACCCACCCAAAGCTGCCTTCCAAGACCCACCCAGTTGCAAGGTTCAAACTGCCTGCGGTTCCTCTAACCTGCTCCTCACTCTCCCAGCTCCCACTCACCACTCTGCCAAGCATCCTGTCCAAACTACTTCCTCCCTTCTCTTGCTCCTCCCTCTCTGGAAGACCCTTCCAGGTCAGCCAGTATTTGAACTTTTTCTCTTCAGACTCTTAAAACTCCAAATTTTCTCCCACTTGCCAAAAGTTAACTTTAATCCCCTGTTTAAAAAGCTTTATCTTCTAAAATGTTGAACTCTAAAGCTTGACAACTGTTTGTCTTAACAGGGGACAGCAGCTATCCAAGTACTTTACACTTATGCTCTGTGTCTGCTAATTAAAACTGGTATCTTCTCTTCTTTTCTGGGTGTTCAGCAAAATAAAATATAGAGGGCAAAACTAGACAGATAACTGGGCTAAGCGGAGAGCCAACACTTTGGCTCTGGCCCTCCAAAGTAAGCAGAGAACAGTCAGGCATGGCAGTGCACATCTGTAATCCCAGCACTCAGAAGGTTGAGCAGGAAGATCCTTGTGAGTTTGAGACCAGCCTGGGTTACAAAGTGAGCTCAAGGCCAGCCTGACCTGCATAGTGAGACCCTACAACTCTGGCTAGTTATTCAATTTCCTAATCAGGGAGATTGATAAACCCCCAAAGGCAGGGATTGATAAAATGTACAGTGTGCCTAAGTAGGATCACCAAAACATGATCAAACAAGACCACAACCCATCCTGGCAGCTAACACTGAAGAAGAGCTGAAAAGCTCCGTGCATGGTTCTAAGAACAGTGCCCAGAGAGGTTTACCTGACCTTATAGACAGCAAGAGGTAAAGTTTAATTAACATAGGCCCCATTTTAACTTGATCTTAAACACCCAGCAAAAAAAGTAAGTCAAAAATATAAACAAACTTCTATCATCTGCCCTCCAAAATAGCAGCTATTCACTCTAAGAGACACTGTGACTGCTCCCTCCTTTCCCTAAATTAAAAAAAAATTATATATATATATATATATATATGACAGGCTATACCCCAAAATCAGATAACATTAGACATTCTAACAAGAACAAAACAAAACAAAACAAAAAAACACTTGTGTTATCATAAAAGGTAAATGCTGTGTATACATTCCTGATCCTTCTAACGTCTCTATGACTATGCAAAGTATTGGACAGGTTAGGATCATGTCAGACTCTAAATTTCTCTGAATCTTCTCTGTATCCTCTTTATAAAAGGCAATTACTGGGTCTTCCTAGTAAAACATTTGTTAGTTATATTCCTAATAGTCTTGTTCATTTTATTGTTTGTGTGGGAGGCAACTCAGATATAAAACCTATGTATGGGAGATCAGCTTAAAAGCTTACAGTTACAACTGTAAGAGGAATTTAAAACAGCCCCCTCTCATGACTAAGAAATTTACAGAATGTACCTTTCCTGAGCATCTGCTGCCCATATTAGGAAGCACCCTCCACCGCCCAACTCTAGACGTCTCCTCCAATGAATGTAAAAAGCCATTTAAACTAACCAATGCCTTCTGCTTCTGTAACCGCGCTTGCCAAAGTCCTTCCTCCCTTTGTTCTATAGCTTAAAAGCCCTGCTCTGGCTCAACTCGAGGTTCTCTGTTCCTGCTTGTTCAGTGAGCCCCACGCATGCTTGGACAATAAAGACCCTTTGCTAATTGCATGAGAAGGCGTCTGTTGGTGTCTTCCTACACGCGGCGGGCGTCTTGACCCTCACACAACAAAGCTTAAAGCATCACTACAATATGACACATTTTTGTATCACCCCACTGCCATATGACAAAAGCCTACATCTTTGGGAAATGATCAAGAGGTACATACAAGGAGCGATTAATCAGAATATTACTATGGATATAGACACTCTTCAGAGACTAGTGCTGTCCCAGATTAAGAACCAGGATAAGTTTGCTGATGCCATAGAACAATTAAGTCCATTTGTATACCTCAAGGTTCACTTTTGGTTTTATATCGGAGTCGGTATGCTCATTCTATTCTTTATAATTTTTCTCATTAAAGCCTGTCATAGAGGGTTCACTACCCAAAGATGATTTGAGGTCATACAGCCATGACTAGTCCTGCTGGAGCTACAAAAAAAGAAAGGGAGAGATGTGGGAGACAACTCCAATGACTGACTTTGAATCCAAAACAATTACTGTGACTTTGATTATCTGGAGGCTCATTTCCTTATACTGATATGTAAAAAGCTGCCTAGGATATTTCCTTCTCTCTTCAACTGGCTCTAAGCATTGTAAATCAGGCTAGCTGAGGTGCTAATAAACAATCTCTTTAGCCAACTGACAGTCCTGTTTCCTTTCATAGTGTTCTCTGTACAGTACAGGTATGTACAGGATTGAGCATGCGAGATGCTAGAGAAAATAGCTCTTGGAATGTTAACTGGGTATGAACCTCAAGATAGAAGCTATGACTCCCCAGAGCACAAGAGTTTATATCTCAGAACCAAAGCAGTAGCCCCCCAAAACAATTCCAGTGCTACTTTAATTGGATTATGTAAATTGATTCTTCTATATACCTTATCTCTGCAATTCACAGAGATGCCAATCTTGCACCTGACCAGCCAGCTCACATAATTCCTGCCATCCTCACTGTTACTCATCCCTGAACCAGCCCCTTCTTCCCAAGATAGTGAATGTTGGGAGAGGCCTAGGAACAAGGCCTTTGTCCACATGTCCTCACTGGGATTGGATTTAGGACCCTTTGGCTGTCCTTAACTTGGAATATATCTTGGTATTTTTATTCTTGCCATGGGTTGCATTGGTGGTGGTAGATTAGAATCAACTTTCTGGGATGCCAATGACATCTCAGTGGGATTACAAATATAACTTTTTGGATTGTGAAGAAAACTAGAAAGAGGATTACAATATTTGGATGACTGAACTCATTATTTGGGTTTACAATACACTTTGCTTAACCAGCTTGCTTCTTACACCCTGCATCTCACCTGATCACCTCCAGTGTTCAATGCCCTCGGGCACTCCTGTTCAGGCACTTGTGCTTTTGGCTCCACACATGTGAACTATCTCCAGCTCAGCAGCTCCCAACAAAGTGATATGCTGGATTCATGTTTTAAGATCACCTACTGTGTAGAAAATGGGCAGCAGAGGGACAGAGAAGAAAACCTTTTGTAAAATACTACAGTGGTTCAGGTCACAGGTGCCAGCTGTGAGATTATGATGGGGGCCATGGAAGTGGAGACGGTAGAATAAAATCAGAGCTTTTGGGAAGTATTGCCAAGATGATCAACTGTCAAGGTGGGCAAATGTTTTAGTTTATTTTGTGTAATTGTAACATATTATCTGAGACTGAGTAATTAATCAGAAAAAGGGATCATTTTTTACTTTTACGGAAGCCAGGAAGGCCAAGATTTAAGAGCTGAGATCTGGAGTGGCCTTTTTATAGGCCATTCCATGGCAGAAGAGAAAGGACCAGAAGATACAAGAGAGAACAGGGGCCCCAACTCACATTATGACATATGGATTCTTCCCACAACAAATCCATTCCATGATAATGACAGTCATCTCTTCATAAGGGCAAAGCCTCTAGAATGTCACCTGTCAGAGTTCCCAGAGCTTCACACAGTTGCACTGGGGAGTAACTTTCAAATGCATGCACTTTGATCTGAGAAAGAATTCACGTCTCTATGTGTAGAAATTCAGGTGCAAGGATCTGTACTGAAGAACCAGAGGGAGGGGAGAGGAGTTTTATCAGGTCTGCACTCAAGCAGCAGAGATCACAGTCAGGTATTTAACTGGTCTAGGCTGGGAACCTCAGGATGGGATGGGTGGTGGGGTGGGGTGCACTGTGGGAAGTCATTCCCTCCGTCCCCCTGCCTTTGACGTGGGAAAGGGCAGCTTAACCACCTCGATGGTTCCTACTCCATCAAAGATTGTCTACTGCTAGAACACAGAGGTGTCAGTCGACTGGGTTGGAAGATGTTCCTGAAGCAGAGGTTAGGATCCCAACCCACACTACTTATACAATAAGCTTGCAGATTTCCTAACACCCATAGTCCTCCCCTGAAAAGAAGAATTTTCAGGACTAGTTAGTAAGAAAAAGTTTTCTTGGGCAATAATTAAATGGGACACATTCAAAGAAATACAATATGGGCCCTAAGGAGAAAGGAGAACCTTATGTCCTATAATAGGGAACATTTATGCTTCTTTGAGGAAGTGGAAACCGAAGAAAATGTGGCCTGCTCTCAGGGAGGGGGTGGGCCCATGCTACAGGATGAGCCCAGTTTTTTCTCCCAATAAATACTTTAAGCATTCTTTGAATTTTCTCAACCTGTTCCTCCATTTTAGGGTAGGAGTCCTCCAGGTTCCCAATTAAGCCAAACTATGGACTTTGAGAGGAGTTTTATCACGTATGCACTCAAGCAGCAGAGATCACAGTCCGGTATTTCAGGTGCAAGGATCTGTACTGAAGAACCAGAAGGAGCGAGTTTGGCAGGAAGGAAGCCTAAATTTAACTAAGGGAAAGGTGATATGAAACACCTTGGGTATTTTCAACTGTGTATGGATGTTGCAGAGCTGTTCAAAGTACCATATTGTTGTTATGATTTTCTCGTCTCCTTTTTACCTATTTAGTCATGATTTTCTTTTCTTTTCTTCTTTTCTTTTCTTTTCTTTTTTTTGTCTCCTCTCTACCCATGTTTTATTTCTCCTTTCTTACCTTAGAAGGATTATGGGTTCCCTCAAGAGCTGATGCTGCATTTTCCTGTCTATGGCATTTACCAGTCTCTGCACCAGGGCGTTGCTCTCTCATTCTGAGCTGCTGAGGCCTATTTCCTCCTCACTTCTATCTGCCCATCTATCTTTTTAGTCGATTTCCCCTCTCAAGCCACCAACCTGGCACATGCTGGGAAGAGAGACACTTCCAGATGAATGGGGAAGTGGCGATGAGTAAAGGAGGTTTGCCGACAGTAGGCAGCTTCAGCAGCAGGGACAGAGCTGCAGGCACTCTCTCTGCCATGGCCAGGCTGGCCAGCCTCTGCACAAGCCCCACCATGGACCTAGTATGGGAGACCAGGCAGGAGAACTCAGAACTGACCCTTTGCCTGTCTGTCCCCGAGTCTCCCCCCAGGTAGCTCAGGGGAACCCTTCCATGTGTCTTTTCCTGACTCTCTGGGACACCTACAAACAGAGACTCTGGAAGATTTCTTCCGCAGCCCCACAGGGCCTCTGCCCGTGCAGGTGGTGGGCACAGAGAGGATCCTGTGGCGGTGAGTGAGAGGTGCTGGCTGCCCAAGCCTGGCCTCCCTCCATACTCCCCACACTGGGTCCCCACAGACAGTGCCCCACATCATCTCCACTTGCTGCTCTCCCTCTTGCCTAACAGCGCAAATGGACAAGAGTGAGGTACTGGCTGAGTGCTGTTAATATGGAAAGATATGTTTTCAAACAAAAATTCTCAACTCTACAGAACAGTAAAGAAACCCCATAATCCAGAATCAACCTCAATATTGCTAAATTCATTTAGACTGTTTTCTGTCTTGTTTTGTTGTTTTTACAGTATTTTCTTTCCATTTTATCCATAAACATTTCATTACACCTCTCAAAAAATGAAAAGCTTTTCTTCCATAAATACTGTTCCATTATGACATCTAAGCTGACAGTGCTTCTTTTTCTTTCCTTCTTTTTTTTTCCTTTCTTTTTGTCATTTTGAGACAGGGTCTCACTATGCAGTTTCGGCTGGCCTTGAGCTCACTTTATAGCCATGCTGGGCTTGAACTCAGAACAGTACTCCTGCCTCAGCCTCCCAAATGCTGGCATTACAGGTGTGTGCACCACCACACCTGGCTTCATATCATCTAAACCCACTGTCCTGCCAGGGATATGGCTCAGCAGCACAGCACCTACCTTGCAAATACAAGGTCCTGAGTTTGACTCCTGGTACCAAAGTAAATAAATACATAAATAAACAAACAAACCCATTGTCCAGATTTGTTCCACTCTCTGTAATAGCTTCTTATAATGATTAATTCTATATGTGATACAAAAGGTTCATTTGCAATATTTGCTTTCTGCTTTAAATCTTGTACCAGTCTCTCATAATGTACATGTTTCAGTTTTATTAATAGCTGCTCCAACCTATTAGTTCATTAACACTAGTAATGATGGGAAACACTAACGTGGTAGACCGGTCCTCCAAGGGTTCAGTTTCTAAGTGATACATTTCCATATCATAATCACAATTTCTTAAATAACATGTTACCACACACCAGACTGTCACAGTCCTGTCTCCTCTGGCAGATAATCCCACTCCCAATGTCTGCGTACACAAACTGGCTTCTGTCCCCTCCACCATTTAATACAAGGAGAGTCTTCAGAAATTCCTTTAATATCTCTGAAAAGCATTGTTATCACTAATATGACAAAGATAAACAGGCCTTTTTAAGAAAAAACACCATCTATTTCATTATCTTGTTCTTCACTGCCATCAAACCAGGAATGGTGCACTGCTCCCAACATGCATTAAGCTGCCACCTTACATTAGGTCACTTACCGCTCAGAACTCTCTGATATGAGTGCTGATACTACTCCTATTTATGTATGACAAAACTGAGGTCAAAGATGTAAATTCATATCCTCCAGGATCCTTATCTAGACAGCACAGGAGGCAGGACCCACGCCTAAACCCTCCTTGCTCTGTAGTTGGATTGCAGCCTCCCCATTGATCCAGAGGTCCCTGCACTGGGGCAGGCACCCAGCAGGCACTCAGGAAGCCTGCATAATTTAGGGTCTTTTTCTTCCTTTTCCTCCCAGAGTTCACTTTCCTGTGGCCGGCCACTATCTCTGGCCCAACTCGGGTCTCAGCATTGTGGTGAAAAGGGAGGTGACTGTTGATATTAGATTCTGTGCCTGGGATCAGTTCCTGAGCACAAATGAACTGCAGGACACCTGGATGGTGGCAGGACCTCTCTTGGAAGTCAAGGCTGAGCATGGGCTGTGGCCGCTGTGCACCTCCCTCACTTTGTAGCTGTCTAAGGTAAATCACGAAAGGAGGGGAAGAGGGTGCTGATAAAATGGACTTGAAAGGAGCATAGGGTGTGGGAGGGCGGGGAGAGACATCACAGCTTCTTTAGCAAGACAGAGAGTCATGGATGTGGACACAGTGTCTTTGCTCCTCTCTCTGCACATATCTTTTCTGAAGCACATGTGTCTCATCCCTGTAATTTTTTCTCCTTGAGCTTACTTGAAAATTTCCCTAAGTGGAAAGTGATCCCCTTAATAACATAATTAAGTAGCATTTATTAAATGCACTTTACATACATGCTGTTTCTCAGGTACCCAGCAGGAAACAGGTGATATGCTCAGTTAATGTATTTGAATGGATTTTCAGACAATACGATACATAAAGCAAGGCTAAGAGAACTCACATTGAATTTTAGTACTTAGCATGAGTCTTTGAAAAATGAGAAGGTTTAGTAGCTCCTAAAGGCAAGGAATAGGCACAGATCACTGGATTCCATTCTAGAGCTGACACCAGGGAAGTAGGGCTCCCTAATGTTAGAGTATTCTGGTGCAATGGAGAAGCAAAATGTACAAAATGAACAGGTTTATTGAATTGGAATAAACTGGAAAGGAGCACACAACCCATGGCAGTTGGGCTGTCTCCTTCGACTGGATACAGAGGCAGAGGGTTATATGACCTCTGATTGGAAGTGGCGCATTGGGGTGGATATTGATGATGTGTGAGGAACCAATTGGAATTCTCTGTGCCTGCAAACAGGAAGGGAAGTTGCAACTAAGTTTGAAGAGGAAGCAGGAAATGGTAAGTGTTCTTTGGCCTTCCACCATGTTAGATCAGCGCCATAAATGTACAGTAATTTATACTGGGGCAAGAACCTTTCACCTAACAGAAGAGAGTAGTTGCAGAGGATGCCAGCATGTTACTTCCAAAGACTTCCCACAGATAAAGCTGAAGACATACAAGCTTATAACTGTAAATCTCAGAAAATTTATGTAATGCAACATACATGAGAACTGATGGGAACCTCAGGTGCCAAAGCAGACATTTAAGTGCTACTGAATTATCAAAAATAGGACATAAAATAAAACTGGTTTTCAGGGACCTGACTGCTTTTATGAGGCAGATCACAAGGTGCCTGTATGAGGGATACAGCAAAGGATGAACTAAGGACAGAGACAAGTTTAATAATTTATAAAAAGGGTGCTAAGTGGTCAGTGCCTCAGGATGGGCAAGGGCAAAAGATCTCTTCCACTGACCCACTTTCATTTTTTCCAGGGAGATGTGCAGGGGGAGAGGGAAGGGCTTTTCCTGAAATAGAATGAGGAAGTAGAATGAGGAAGGAGTTTTGCATCACAAAGAAACAAGCTAAGCTCCATCCCAGCACCTCTGTACTTGGCCTCCCTCTGTCTTCCAGAGCAGAACTCATCCTTCCCTGAGAGCTCCACGGCCTCACTTTATAATCTGTGTTCCCCAACAGTGTATAATATATAATTTATCTCAGTGTATAACTGAGATAAACGTGTGCTCTTAAAAATATGAGTAAGAAGCAAAAAAACATTAAAATGATAAATCTGGAACAAATTAAACTGGCAGAATATATGATAAAGCATTTTTTTAAAGCTTAATTAACATAAACCTCGTCTACATCTCATTGGACTTATAGAGCAATATGAAAGAGACAATAGGAAGAATAAATATTCAAAGAGATGACTGCTGAGACATTTTTAAAATTGCTGAGAGCTATGAGACTTCTCAGAATGACAAATCCCCAATATCCACAGTAAGAAGTAGACAGAAGATGAGAGAAATAAGCACTGCAGTTAAAACTTTAATAAAACCAAACTGAGGTTCTTGACAGCAGCCAGAACACAATTCCTCAGCAAGTGCTGCAGGACACTGATGACTGACTTCTGAGCACGATAGGACACAGATACCTTTGTGGGAAATTTCCCAAGCCAAGCCAAACCAAACCAAACCAAAAGGAAGACTCTTTGCACCCACTGAGGAGATAAGAAGGCTGCATTTAATCTTTACACCAGCAGATTGTTGGACTTCATGCCAGTGGACTGTTGCAGGGATAATTCTTCCCAAGCAACCACCCTGAATCAGAAAGTAGTTTAGTCTATATAGAATTAGAAGTGGGAGGTACAAAGTACGTGACCAAATGTTACATGATTGGTTACATACATTGAATCATATATCGATAGACAGGCTAGTCTTGAAACAATAGCAACACTCCAGGAACCAGGGTGAGGGTCCTTTCAGAATGAGCACAAGTTAAAGATACTCCCATAACATAGGAGTGTTCTGGAGAGAGCCACTCTACTGAATGAGCTCAGTTACTTATGGGTATTAGCATAATATAGCAATGGCATTACCATAACATAGAAATGTTCCAGAGAGAGGGCCTTTACTGAGTGGGCATGAATCTACCCAGGGTGCCTTAAGCTATAGACAATTATAGCTTTGTGCTTATCTGCAGCTGGGTTGCAGACACTGTCAGGGTGAACTGAATTTAGGAGAAACAGCAGAACAGCAAGTTGGCCAGAGGCCTCTAATTGATCATCAAATATCTATAAGTTTACCACCTCATGAATATGTTTCTACATTATACCTGTGCACTAGCACTACAATATGCAAGTCTCAAATGCAGGGATTTTCAAAAGAGAGATTCACAGCGCTTTAGACACACACGGTGTGATTGAAAACTACAGTGACTGTATATATTTTTAAAAATTATAACAGTAAAAGACTCATTGCCTTTAATCCCCCTCAAAATCCTCCCCTTCACTTCAAATGCACTTTTTTCATCATTCTTGCCTTGATCAGAATCATTTTGATATAGGGAAATGAAACTCCCAATCCACTATGTCTGGTACAAATTCGTGTTCTCTAAAATCGAAAGATGAATTTTAGGAACAATGGAGGTTAAGAGCAGAATATATTTATTGAGAGAAAGAAAGCTTCTATCTGAGAGAGATGGAAGGGGTTTGGAGTGAGTTGCCCAAGACTATCTTTTCTAGGGACTTTTATAGAGTAAAATCATGGGGTGAGACTGTTCAAGGTGGGGAAATCATGGAACTAGCAAGGCAGATGGGCGTGAGGTGGGACAGAACTATGGTCAGCCAATAAAATTAATAGTTGAGGTAAAATTGATTAAGTTGGGGACAAATGGGAAGCAAGTCACATAGAAAGTGGGCATTCTTTGAGAGCAGTGACTCTTCCCTAGGGGGTTGGGATGGTGACTACTGATTTCCTCAGGGTGATGGAGAACTATTTAGAATATCAGTCCTCAGAATGTGGGTGCATTTGTTTGATATCTTGTCTTGAGGCCTGGCCCACAGCAGGAGGTGTCTGTCTCCCCGACAGAAGCAAGCTATCTGGGTTTCTGCACTGGCTCCTTTGAAGACTTAGTCCTGTCTCACTGCCTATAATATTTCTAGCTGACTCAGCTGCCTGTAACCGAACTAATGAATAAATTTTAACAGGAAAACAACTACAATAACAAAACAAGGGGATTGAACCATCACTTACATAGGAGAAGCAATTCAAAGCAGGTGATGTGAGTAAGTCTGAGAGTGTGAGCAGGCCAACAGCTCCATGTGACCTAGCAATGTAGAGGAGAGGACACAAAATCCAGGTGAGAATACCGGAAGTACACACAGTGGTGGAATATTGGTTACAGTAGTTGTGGTTTTTGATCACTGAGACTCATGGGTGAAATCTTCCTCTTTTTTTCAGGTGGTATATACAGATTTGATGTAATTTCTCCCAAAAATGCACTTAATGAATGATAACACTTAAATAACAGACCCTTATTAGAATTAACACCACTCAGTAGTGCCTAAGCCACCTACCAGCCTTGTCTGGCAAATGGATGCCTTGCTGGTTTCTCAGCAATGCAGTGATAGAGACAGAATTCCTGGTCTCTTGGTCAGTGTCACTCATTCCTTAACCCTTTTTTTGTAGTCTCAATATCTCCAACTGCAGGGCTAATCACTGTAATCCAGGAAACCAATTCTGGTTGATATAGCTAGAGAGTGAATGCATTGGGAAGTTCTTAAGAAGTCACAAACTTAACAAAAGGTTAATGGCACCCCCTTAGCCAAAATCTGATGCCACACATGTGTTAGAATCACCAGGAAGTGGCTGCTTCCTAAGAGGAAAGCTCAGCTTCTCTCCTGCCAAGATCCCACACTGGTGCTAGAAGGGGTTCTTTCCAAAATGAAATTTGAACACTGCCACATATTTGACCAATGAAGGCTGCCCTTTGTCAGTCCACAAGTCCTTCTTCCCCCATTTTCTCTACAGTAAAAATGTCTGCATCTGACAACACCCCATCAGAGTGAGAAAATCCCTGGCTGCACAGGCAACCATAGGTCCAGTATGTTCCCAGCTCTTGGACCTGGGCTGGATTTAGGTATGAGACTGGCTCAAAGGTTGGGATTCCCATGATTTTCCTACAGAGTAGACAGAGGAATGCCCACAGCTTCTGAAGTACCCCTGACAAATGTGTGTTACCAGTCCCTATATTAAGTGACTTAGTTCATTTGGCATGCCATAATAAAATAGGAGGCACTGAGCAGTCTGTAAACACCAAATTTATCTCTCTCACAGCTCTGCTGACTAGTAAGTCCAAGATCAGTGTGATACTACATTCAGCATCTGTCAAAAGCCCCTTCCCTACAGATGACACCATCTAGCTGTGCCCTCCTAAGAAGAAGGAGGTGATTTTAATTTCTTTCATAAATGCATTAATCCAAAAAGCTCCCATATATAATACCATCACCTGGTGGGAAGAATTCAATATACAAATTTTGGGCAGACCCAAGCATTGAGACCATCACTCTGTGTTCCCATGGGGACGAAGTCTCTTGGCCTCACCCCTGAGCTCCTACTGTTCCAGCCAAGCCTGACTCAGTGACAGCACTAAATCCACACCCTTCAAATCTGTTCTTTCACAGGAGAACATGTGGACAAGTCTCTGTTCCAAGTGGCCCACTTCAAAGAGGAAGGGATTCTCCTGGAGAAGCCAACCAGAGTGGAGCCTGGAAAACCCCACCTTCTCCCCCTGGGGGTTCTCTTGAAAATAATCCCGCTGCTTGACATTTCATCCACATCACCTCTACCACACTGCTGTACCTTAACATCCATGCCTTAGGAAGTCAAACTCCACCTCTACCTGATCCCCAGTGACTACACCGTTCGTTGGGTAGCACTGAGAACCAGGACTCATGAAATGCAGCCAGTGCACTAACTCAAGAAATCCTCAGTAGGAAATAAGATGCAGAAACCTCAACTCTGGTGAAAATTCATCCCCTGTGCTCACCCACAGAGCAGACCACAGTGCAGCTGGTCTCGCTCAGTGGCATCCACTGCTGTGTCACTGATTACTAGGCAACCTTGGGTAGCCTCTGTCCAGAAGTTAGAAGGATGGGAAGACTGCCTGCCAAAACAGAAGCTTTTCTGCATTGTTTTCTTCTTCTCTTCTAGTGAGCCTGTTCCCACCCTGAATATAGCAGGGGGAAGTTTGAAACTTTTTGTGTGGCAAAACATAAGGAGGGTGGGGTGCAGATGTGATGTAGCTCCCCTTCACCCATGCAGACATATTGATACATTGACACATCATCCTACCTTATAGATCTGAATCCAAAGGGCAATGTCTCCCACAATTACTGTTCTCCATGTCCATTAGGCCATAGATGATGAAGAAAAGAAGTTCCAGTTTGTGCGAATACATAAGTCCCCTCCAACGGACCCCCTTCACTTGAGAGCCTGCTGTACTGTGTCTGGTTCCAGGTGGCTGGAGATTTGGTCCAGGGGGAGCAGCAGCGTGTTTCCCATCCTCAGGCCAGAAGGCATGCTCTGGGGAACCTGGGGGCAGTCCTCAGTGGACTGCCAGGGACGGCACAGACTGGGGAGGGACAGACAGCAATGGGATTAGGAATGAGTAGGAAAACTTCCAAAGTACAAACAAAGGAAGTTAGGGGTAGGAAAGATCACACTGAGAATGAGAAGGATAATGGGATTTGCTTGGAAGAACCAGAAAGTACTTGGTCTATAGGGTGTCAATATCTTCCTGCCAAACTTCACCACGAACGTACCTGTAGTCCAACACATTAGACTTATAAAACACATTACAGAAATTTTTACACAATGGGGAATCTTGGGCTGTCTAAATAAAAGGGTGTTAGAAAGAAAACTCTGTATGATTTGGATCTCAGTTGAATAATTTCGGGGAAAATATGAGGAAACAAATTTGCTGTAGATTAGGTATTGTAAAAAGCAGGGATAGCCAGACATGGCAGCACACATATGAAATACCAGCACTCAGGAGGGTGAGGAAGGAGGATCAAGAGGAGTTAAAGAGCAGCCTGGGCTACGTAGTGAGGTGAAGGCTAGCCTGAACTACATGGCGAGACCCTGTCTCAAAAAATCAAAAAGAAAAAAGAGAAAGGAAAGACAGAAGGAATAATTCTGTGATTGTTTGGAAACCCAGAAAATGTAATCTCTAGGGAGAGCAGACTGAAGCAAGCATAGATCTATAATTTCTAAAATACAATAGTCACTCTTTGAGAGTATCAGGGTGGGAGATGTTTGACCTTTTGCCAGTTGCCTGGTAAAGTGTCTGAGGTAGGTGTCCTGGGTATGTCCCGCAAGAGACAAGGTGATTAGCAGATCAGTTTGAGATGACACTGATATCTATCTGTGATCTTCAGACCCATTTCTGGACACAAGCTCACACTTTTTGGCCTTTTTCTGTGTCTCTCACTTTTAACAGAGTCAGATACATTGAGCCACTGGACATGCACCCATAATGTCTGAATATTACCCTTGCCCGTATTTGCTGCTTTGGCTTAGAGAAGCAGACACTGAACGGCAGTGTATTTGGATCAAGCTTAGATGAGTGTAAGATGAATGCTTTGAGTTACCTGGCTTGAAGGTGCTTGTGCAGCATCAAGCAGGACAGGATGGACCAGATAACAGTAACCCAGGTGACTGTTAAAACCAAAATCCTATTAGTCTCTGTCACAGGTCTAAAACAGATGGCCAGACTGGTACTGCAGAATTCAGCTGCCATGTTTTAAGACTGATAGTCTACAGTTTTTCTTTTCTAGTCACAAATTGCCACATTTTCACCAAGTAATAAGTACAAGAAAAATATTGACTTTGGTAAAAATATTCGTGAGAAAAATTAGGTTTTTATATGCAAGGAAAGTGGAAGATGCTAGATCCAATAGTCAACTTGCCTCAGGGTAGTAGCTACAGTCTATGGAAACCATACCAGAGAGTTTTACTTTTCCTAGTAGAAGGCAAACATAGGGGTCAGAACAAGTGCTGTGAAGCAAATAGAGCATCAGGAAAGCATCTCTGGGTTCTTTGGACTATGTAGACAGACAAGACATCTCTGACAAGATATGATTTGTATTGAAGCATCAGAAACAAGACTGTTTCTGGCATGTGCAGACCTACAGCAGTGTTTCAGAAAGGAGGGTGTATGTAGAGTCATCAAGTGAGCACAAACAGCACTACCAGCTAACAGAAAGGAGGCCAGTGTGGCAGAGACTAGGGTACGCACCAAAAGAGAGGGTCAAAGCAGAATCAGAGTCTCCCAAAGCCCATTGTCCAGTTGGCCTTGATGTGAGTTTGGAATTTTTCTAAGCCCAATGGCAAGCCCTGCGAGGATCTCAAATGTGGTGATACAAGACCTGACTTATTTTTACAAAGATGCTTCTGGCTATGGAACATGAATGGATGATAAGCAGGCAAGAATTGAGACAGAGAGACAAATTCAAAGAGTACTGTAATACCACAGATGAAAGTTCACAGTGGCATGCTTAGGACAGTAGCAATGAAAATGAAGAAAGACTGGTCGACTCACAGCTGAATGTGATGGTTATGCAGATCAAAAGGCAAATTCACCTGTTGTGCATGCCTTGAAGTCCGTGTTGAGGTAGAGACACCAACACTTGACGAATTGGCTGTATATGGAGAGAGAAGGAAGAAGGAAACATGATACCAAAATTTGAAATCTGGGTGATCCATATATGGTAGTATCACATCCTGAGATTGAAAAAAAATGCAGAGGAACACATTCAGAGAGAAGTCTGTCTTGGATTTTATTTAGGAAAATATTTGGGTATATACTTTCTGTGACTGGAAACCACAGTATTTGGGCTGGCCAAAAAAGGCCTTGACTTCAAGATGGGGAGCTGGAAGACAAAGGACACAGATGAAGATGGAGAGAAAAGAGTGCTAATGGCAGGACGAGCCCACACTTCTCCAGGGGGTACTTACTCCTTATGCTTTTGAGTTTGTATTTGTGATCCGAAGTTGGTCAGGAGAGATATTCAGTGCCCAAATGAGGTTAAGCAGGGCCAGAAAGATATTGAGGAAGGGCGGGTGTGTCAGGAAGGTCTCACTTGAGTACAAATGGTAGCTTCTCAGTCCGGAGATTTAGCTCAGTGGCATAAGTGCCTGCCTTGCAAGCATGAGGTCGTGATACCAAAAACAAGCAAACAAAACGAAACAAAACCCCAAATGGTAGCTTCTCACTTTTACCCTCCAGGAACTAGAGCTCTGCTATTGAAGCCCCAAAGAACGCCAGCCTTTCTCTGAGATATGTGTTGAATATTTGGGGTCAGGGATCCAGCTGGAACTGAGATACAAGAAAGATGAGGCGGTTGTGTGGAAGACCTTGCTGAAAACAGGTAAAACCAAGAGGAGTCCAAAATCCTCTGACCTTGGAGAATGAAAGTGATTGCATGTGTGTGTCAGTGTAATGTCACAATTTATTAATGTGAAGAAATAACCTGGAGGACTTACATGGTTTTCTTTTCAGTTGCATGATGACTGGTATAATCCTACTTAAACTCAGCTTTCTCAGTCTTTAATCCCCATCTCCTCTCCCATCCACCATGGTACCTCTACACATACTTTCAGATAACAGCTTTTGGTATGTACAAGGCCATAGGCACATGACAGCTTGCCTGTGACATCAGAGAGAAGTACCAGCAGGTTCCATGCTTAATAGCTTAGTCCAGTTTTACCAAATCAGGGACTCACACTTGTGTCACGCATTATTTGCAAGATAGACAGTAGTAAAACATATTAATAAACTTTTAGGAGTGAAAAAACCTTTCTCTTTCTTACTCCAGCGGCAAACACCCCAAGTCAGAACCCCTTAACTGGCCTTTCTAGGTTGTTAGACTGTACGGTTTTTAACACCTGAGCTTCTACAAGTAGACTTCACCATGTGGTGAAATGTGGATGAACTCGCCTCAGCCTTGGCATGGAACAAGTCACCATCAGACCTGGGTTTAAGTCCTGCTCCAACACTAACTCATTGGGTAGAAAAATTACTAGAAAAATTACTGAGCTAGTCTGGGCCTGAGCTTCCTCATCTGAAAGACAAGGATCATAATGACAAGGGGGGAGAATTCTTGAAAAGACTGAAAAAGTTATATCTGGAAATGCCTCATGCAATGATTCTTAACAAACAATAGCAATGCTGGTCTTTTTTCTCACTAAGAGTCACCCTGCAGGTCTTATCCATTTTAATTCCACCTCTTAGAGTCAACCAAAGTCTCTTTCCTTCCTCAAGGGAAAGCCTTCAGTTACTGGAGCACCTGGATCATGGCCGCCCTTTTATCTTCCCTGCTGCAAATTAAATGTCTCCAGTGATTTTCTTCTTTCTTCTATTTGGTTTTTTAAAATTTCACAGTCACCTTGCTCAGTGGTGCTCCACTTTATATCTGAGTCACACAGAGTCAAACTGTTTCCTGGGAAATGAAGCCTGAAGAACACCTGTGTGCTACATCCCGAAGGACCCGGTGTTGGCAGCAGCAGCCCTCAGTGTTTGTGCTCTCTCTGGGTTCTGTGCTCAGGTCACAGTAAATGTAAACTCTGCTCACATTATCAGTCCCCCTTCACATAAGCTCTGGGGACAGTTTTCTCCTGTGCAAATAACTGTTTAAGGCCATTCATTTGTTGTTGTTGTTATCACTGATTTTGTTGTGAAAATTCACTTATTATTCTCACATGCTAAGATCTGCTTGATCTTGATTCTGACACCCAAGTCCAGAATGTGCATATTTGATCTATAAGCAAAAGAGTACAAACAAGGACAAGGAAGTCAGTTCTGCTCAGAATAAGATGTGAAATAGTTTCAGTTATTTCACAAGAGCTTTGCTTAGCTCGCTACCACAATTCGGTTCAGAACAAGAGAGAAAAAATGCTGAGTCAGAAGTTGTGTGAGAAATTATTATGGTTTCTTTACAGCCTTGTCCCCCACTTATTGGTTTATGATCATAGACTTGTGCCTTGGTTTCCCCATATACCTGCAAAAGTCATTTGTCTGGATAAATTCTAAGTAGCTTCCAATCCCAACTCCCGAGTCTATCTGAATGTGTTGCTTATGCCCAAGCTCAAGAAAATCAGAAGCAAGTGGGTGTGTCAAGGTATATCAGATATGCTCACAGCCAGCACTCTCACTGATGTGTCTTCATCTCTCCTTTCCTCCAGGAAACCTGAGATCTGCAGCCTCTCCATTCCCTGCACCTGCCATAAGTCAGTAACAGTTGTCAGAGCCCACGGTTGACAGTGGCATTCCTGGGGCATTCTGTCTGGTCCTGGAGGAAAGGGAAGAGACAGGAGGCACTCTCACTGCAGACCTCAACAGAAGTCAGGCTGGAGGAGTGGCAGGATTATCCTCATGCCCCTTAGCCCTGCCCACGGGAACCCTAGCACCCCATACGCTGCCTGAAGGCCCCATTATTCTCCCCTCCTACACACTCAGAAAGCATCACTACAGGCGGCCATGAGTAAAGCTCCTGGTCCCTTTTGGTGGATAAATGCCCTTCCAAAGAGAAAAGGAAGTCAAAGACGCAGATGAGGTAATTGAAAAGACAGAGATGAAGGGGATCAGAAGTAGGGCCCATGGTGAAACATTTCTTTGCTCATTGCAGCCTCTGCATTGCCTCCAAACACTCCAGCCTTGCTGCACTTTGTGGACCAGCATCAGGAGCAGCTGGTGGCCTGAGTGACTTCGGTGGACTCTGTCTTAGACAAGTTGCTGAGTGCACGGATGCTGAGTGAAGATCAGTACGCAAGTGTGTGTGCTGAGGTCACCAAGCCAGACCAGATGTGGAAGCTGTTCAGCTTCAGCCCATCATGGAACTCGGCCTGCAAATACAGACTTTATGAAGCCCTGAGGGAGATCCATCCTCAGCTGGTCATGGATCTCTGGGAAGGGTGTAGCAGGCAGTCGGGTGACTCTTAACATCTCAGTAGCTGAGGTCTGAGCATGAGCTTTTGAGTCCTGGCTCTGCATGTCTTTTCTCTGGGCCTCTATTTCTTCAGCTGCAAAAGTTGCCATCTGAGTTGCCCACTAGCTCTCACATTAGACAGACACCTGGTCAGGGGACCATATGTCCATGCCCAGAGATTCCTCACCAATGACCTCCCTTTGGCTTTTGCAGGCCAGGTGTCCAAGGGTGATAACAGCATCTCCAAGAACATTCCTTGGGATTGAGTAAGGCTCCTCCAGGCCTTGCAGACCCTGGTCTGCTGCTGATAGGGCAAGGCCAGCACCATCCCACGCCATGCAGATGCAGACAGGGGTGTGAAGGACCTGGGACTCTTCATCTCTGCCCAGAGAAAACTGAAAAGAACATATTTTCTTGGAGGTTGTGCTTGGCTACAGATAGAAGGAAAAAATGATTTATTCCATGCAACCGAAATTATCCTGGACTTGGCTGAAAGCTTCTTAGTGGAGCAGCATGGCATGACATGTATTCCCTGTACCATAGTTAGTTAATCAGTGGGTCATCTACTGTACCCATCCCTGCCATCATAGATTAACTCAAAGGTTCGTTTTGCTTTTCAGTGGTCAAACACACCTGCACGCATTCAGGCCTGTGTGTGGTGCTACCGTAGCCACAGGCTAAGGACATTTGCTGATAGCAATGAATAGGTTCACAGGTGACAACAGTCTTTAAAAGTTGTTAGGCTCACCCCCACCTCTATCCTCCCACACACTCAGTCATATATATATATCCCATCCACTACTCTATGTGCATAGTCATTCTCTCTGTGTAACACTTTTAACCTGAACTATATTACTGCTAAAGCAAGTCTCCAGATTTCAGCCTCCGGTGCCTGTATGTTAGCTACCAGAGTCCCCCATGACAGCCTTCCCATCACACTAGTCATGACCCCCAAAGTCTCATTCTGCTCAGTGCACTGGCTTTAGGCTTACATCTATGGAGTTCTGCAGCTGGGGGGTCCCATGCCAGCCCAAACACCAGGGGGTTGGTCATGACACCTAGACAAACACCACTCACTGTGCCGTGTACTGAAGCCATACCTGCTCCTCCCTCATCCTCCACCTGCTCTGAGGCTCATTGGCTCATCCTGAGGTAAAGTAGCATCACGAAGCTCCAATTCAGCCTGGGCCAAGGTTTCAACCTCCACAGGATCCTAGAGTCTGGTCATTCTAGGAGAGTCCAGAGCCCATTGTTGACCTACAGAGTATGTAAAGACAGAAGGGGAACACAGACATGCCTATGACACAAGGGAACAGAAAGGGTCTCTGCTTCCCAGGATCCCTAAATCCACTGTTTTAGGCCCACTTATCAAAGTGGCCAGGAAGGGAGATGTTAACCCAAGGATTCCAAACAGAACAGCTGCTCACAGAACAGCTGGAGAGTACAGCCCCAGCTCAAACACCCTCTTCTCGGTGGAGCAGCAAGCACTCTGGATGGTGCAGGGAAGCATCGCCAAATGCCAAGACATTTCAGCACACAACACAGTGTCACTGAGTAACATGGGTCCTTGCTTCAGTTATAATGAAAATTAAAACTGAGGCACAAATTTATAAGTAAAAAACTTTAACTGGAAAGTAACAAGTTTATAGGGAAAGTTGAGGGACAGGTAGAGAAAGCTAAGGGCCTTAGTAAGATTGCTGACAAACCCTGACTTGAAAGTTAAACCCCTGCTAGACAGACTAATTTAGGAAAGCAGGGAGAATGGATACACAGTGCCCTAATTCCTTCCTCTCCTCCAGTGGAGTACAAAAGGCAAAATTGGGAGGTGGGCAGTACAGAAATATCACTTAGTATGTAAAACATATACTCACACCTGGACATGCATGAACCATATATGAATATACATATCTTCTCTCACCATATTTATATGCTAACGTATATGTGTATCCTTTTTGCTAATCAGCCTTGAATGTGAGGCTCTGCTATAATTTTCACAGATATTGCCTTAATGAAACAAAGATGCCAAAGAAAACTTATCCAAAACTGTGCACCTACACAGTTAAAAGGTAAAGTGGCCACATCAGGGGTCTCAGAGCAAAAGATAGTCAATCAAGTTATAGAAACTATCAAGAAAAAGAGTCTCTTTCTTGCCATACAATAAACGAGGTTAAGAGCAAAGACTCTCCAGCACTGGCTCTGGGTTCCCTACCTTACTTCAAAACTGTAGCTATCTCCTTCTTTCTTTCCTCTCTCAAATAAAGTGATTTTGTTTCTCCTTCCAAATTGATATCTCTGATTCTTTATTTATATAAATTTACAAACCCTAGGTAATGATCTAACTTCACCAGGGCAACAAAGGAACAAGTGGAGAAAGGAGGGAGGGAAGTGAAAGGGGATTAAAAAAAAAGGAGGTAAGATGTGTTATGTACATGTACATAACACAAGGAATATAGCCATTCTGTACTACACACATGTGCCAACTACCTAAACTAGACTGAACTAAACTAAAATTACATTACATTAACTCAAATTGAAATAAATTAAATTAAAAAGGAAAGGCATATGAACTCCAGGAGCTGAGCAAGACCAAGCTGACCCCTAAACAAAGGGACGTAAGGGAAAATAGGGAAAGGATTCCAGCTTGAGCAACTGACATGGACACACACTGATGAAGAGGCTGAGCCTGGCCCATGTAACAAAGTAGAAGGGCCCATTTATGGAGTGCTGTGGGGGCTGCCCCCTGGCTAATCATTTGCTCAGTCCGGGCTTCATTGCTCTGCAGCAACCCTTAGAGCCTGAGGAACAATTTGGTTCCCCGGGAAGACTGCTCCCAGTCAGGAAGTTGGTCTCATGGCGGGTGGGATGATCTGTGAGATTCTGCTTGTTCTGGTGTCCACATGATCACAGCTTTAAGGCAATGAATGGGCTCCTCGCTATTGTTGTTTATATGTCTTTTTTGTTTCGTGTTTTTCTAAGAATTTGTTAGAAGTTTTGTTTTTCCTTCTATTATAGAAAGGATAGGTATACATGTAGCGACTCATGCATGCGTAGAACTTCTAAACAGTTTATGAGAACTGATTATATAATGCACGATGAAATGAACAACTACTCTGAAGAAAAAGAGACACTAAGGTACCCAGTGCTGATTCCATAGTGTCATGCTGTGAAATCCAGCAACACTATTATTCTTTGTTCAGAGTGATTTTGGTCTGTTTTGTTTTGTTTAATTTCAACACACATGAAGGTTTGTGCAGCTATTTTGAAGAGAACGACAGACATCATGGCAGCCATTGCTGACTTCCTTATTATTTGGTCTTGAAGACCTAAAATGCCTTCATCATCCTGTTCTGAGCAGTTTTATACTATTTTGTTTGGTATGAATTCATTGTATGTGAAGATACGAACAACTATTTGGAAGAAAACAAGAGACAATATGATAGACAGTGAAGATTTCTGGTTGTCTTGCCTTGAAATCTATGTCTCTTTCATTGTTTTCTTCTGATCTGTTTTGTTGTTTTGTCATGTTTAATTTTACCCTCTTTAAAGTAAAATTAGAAAAAGAAAAAAAAGAGTGGGGTTTTCTATACCATGTCGGAAACCTGGCCAAGATCCCAACCTCCCCAAACAAGTGTACAGCAAAGTCTTAAATAAATGAGACAAGGGGTGCGATTTTAGGGCTCCAGGAGGATCAAAACCTGCTAGCAGAGTTCAGGACTCTGGGGGCTGAGACAGTTTCTCTAGACAGTTCGTATTTACTAGGTTCTCAGACAAAGAGAGGGGATACCGAGGAAAGTGCAGAAACTGAGCAGGACCTTGGGAGTCAGTTCGAAGACTTCCCTGAGTAGTAAATTATGACAATTAAGGAGAACTGTCTTGTCTCCAGGCTGACATTTATGGTGGGACTGAGGTAGCAGGAGTGAGATGCCTGCAGTGGCAGTCTCTATCTAGTTAATTGGGGTTGGAGCCAGGTGTCCTCAGATGGGCCTTATCCTGCCCTTTGAGGTGTCACTGGCCCCACAGGCCACTATAGGTCTCAGCCAGCACTGCTGATTCACAGAGGTTCACTTATTATGAATCCACTGCCCGTCTCTATACAAGGGGCCTGGGCCTGGGACAGACTCACAGGCAAACATAGGAAGCCAGTGAGTTAATTTGAAATCCTGCTCAGAGTCGCTTCATAGCGGTCTCCATGGGACAGTGCTGCGGAGGTGGGTGTGGGGATGAGGGTGGGGGGCAGTCTGGATATTGTCAAAGCTGGTCCCTGGATGGGCCTGCAAATCTTTCTTGGTGGTGGTGGTGTCTTAGTGACTTTTCTGTCATTGCTGAGATGAAATACCTGACACCCAAAGATAAAGAGGAAAGTTTATTCAGCTCACAGGCCTTACTCGGCTGGCTCCAAGGCAGGGTGGCAGGGCACGAGGGCCACAGCCCAAGGCAGCAAAAGAAGCAAAAGTAAGGAGAGCAAAGCAGGGGCAGGTGAGCCTCTTCCCCTTCCTGATCCTGTGGGGGGGCTGCCGCCCCCACGGCCCATGTGGCACTCACATCGCCTTCATACCCTCCTCTGGGCAGGCTCAGGATATTTACCAGGCACCTGAGCCACTGCTGAATCACTTAGTTAAGCTTTTATACTTCTCACTTCTCAAGTTGACACAATGTATCAACCATTACAGTTGGTTTTTTTTAAGCAAAACAGAAAAAAGGATAGAAATGATACAAGATTTCATAAAAATAACAGTAAGAAATCTTCACTTGTTAATATATTACATATTGCTATCTGAGAAGTAGTTGTTCAAATTAAAAAAATCAAAGCATAAAAAATGAACAATCAAACAATGGCAGCACAAACTTTTCTTTTTGATGAACTAGCAAAACTTGAGACATGGCCTTGCTATGTAATTCAGGGCTGCCCTTGAGCTCACCAAGTGGGCCAGGTGGGCCTTGAATTTACGGCGATCCCCCTGCCTCATTCTCCCAAATGCTGGGATTACAGATGTGCGCAACCATGCCGCGCTGTGCTCACAAATCTTGAAACTACTTTAGATATTCTCACCTTAGTCTCACCTCAGTCTTGAAGAGGGATGAGATAGACTAGGCAAATTTAGATGCTAAAATTAAATACTATATTTAATTTCCAAGAAGAAAGAAGATTTCCCTAAGCTTCTTTTTTATGCTTTTATTAACTATTTTGTTCTCTGATTATCCTACCCTGTTGTGTGTCTGAGAACAAATCAGTAATCCGAATTAAACTCCTCTTTACTGTTAGGGTTAGTCACCCTTCTTGGAGCTACTTTTGGGGTCACATGAAATACTTCTTGCTCCCTCAGCTCCTCTCCTCTACTCCGTGGGCCATCTGGAGGCTGGGTCCCAGTTGAATTCCCCTGGAAGAATGGGGCCGTCTCCTTTACTGTGACCTTCCTTTTTGAGGAATGCACATGGGGTGGGCTAAACTCTGCTCTCTGGGGTTCCTTCAATTTGGCTGTTAGGAGGTTAGGTGACTCATCAGGTGGTAGGGTCCTTTCAGGGTGTCCCATCATCCCCCTGGCTGTGCTGAGCTTGGAGTAGCAGGACTAAAATATTGATTGTTTCTTAGTTCTTTACCCTGCTTTTCTTCATTTTCCAAGCATTTGTTGCTGAACAACCAGAAGGTCAGTCACACCGTTCTAGTAGTGAAAATATTAAGTGCTAATATTAACTGTGATAATTTCCTGTGTGTACTGGACTCAGTGTCATATCCTATCAGTCTTATAAATGGTGTGCCCTCTAGGTGACAATGCAGGATTCTTTAGGAATTGGAGTGACACTGCCTCTCATGCAATCTTCATGCATGCCTAATAATAATCTAATAATATGATTAGAAACAGAGAAACATACACCCAAAAAGTCTATTACCATAAACAATTTTGGTTTGGAGGGCATCAGTATGGCAAAGCCTTTATGTAAACTTTGTAATTTACTAGACTTACACATTTGGAAAACAAATGCATTTAATGAATAAATGAAAAATCAAAGAACTCCATGACTAATCCATAGGCTCCCATTTAGCAGCTCTTGAGGCAGGACGGAAGAACCCAGGACTGTCCAGTGACAGCCTAAACCTTAAAATGATCCCACAAGGCACAATGATATTTTAAGGCTGTACAATATGTGCATTTACTCTGACACAAAGTTGTCAATTTCCTTAATCTCTTCAGAGCCAGATTTTAACAAATTCTTTTCCTTCTTTATGAAAATAAATGGTCTCCTTTTCTTATAGACAGCTAGATAGATAAAATCAGTGAAGTGAAGAGAGGGATTATGTCTTTGAGGGAGTTCAGTGCAGAAGATGAAGACTCACCACAGTTGTGGTTGGCAGCAAATCTGAAAAGGTCCAGCCCTCAAGATGAAAATGGACACCCAGGCCTACAAACCTCCCTAGAGATAAACAGCAACTTGAGATGACGTTGTGATTGGCATCACCTGGTCCAGGAGCCCAGGTAGGCATCAGACACAGGTGGTTTTTGAACATTTGGGACCATGATGCAATGGGTAAAACAACTCCCAAAATGTCAGGTGTCAGATAGGCTGAGTTTGTAATATCACAATGTCAAGGAATGAAGCTACAAGGAGTGAAGTTTTATTGGAAATAAGGAGAATAGCTCCTGGATCTCTAAAAGTCCTGAGTGGGTGGCCACTGAGGCTCTTTGTCAGGGATAACTTACACAGAAAACTCACAATGGTAGGTACAATGTGGGTCAAACTATAATCAATCTTTAGGCTTACAAGCTTATCCATAACTTCTAGTCTTAGAAAGGACAAAAGCATTCCTGGAAAGGGATGGACGTATTATTACAGACAGATGAGTCAGATAAAAAAGTACAGTAAGAGAAGGATTAGACCCTTGAAGCATTCAGCTCAGAAGATGAGAGGCACAAAGATTAGAGCTGGAGGCGACTCTGAAGAGAGCCAGGACTTAAGAGTGAGATGCAATAGCCAGGCCTGCAAGCTTCCCTGGAGATAGAGAACAGCTTGAGATTGTACTGCAATAAGCACTACCTGGTGCAGTGAGCCCAGACAGGCCTTTGACCCACACATGGTGACCAGAACAGCTAGACCCATCACATTCCAGGGGTGCCTTAGGTCTCTCCATGTGCCCTCACTTTGTGACTCTTTCCCTACTGGGTCAGTACTAGCGAGCAGACTGTGCTTGTGATCCGGTGGGCTGACAGCAGTTTGAGCCATGTTGAACCCATGCTGTGATTTTGCTATATAAATACGCTTGACAAAGAGCCTCAGTGGCCACCCCCTGCAGACCTCTCCTGGAAACCCTGGAGTTATTCTTCTCATTATTATTTGCAATAAAACTCTCTTAAACTCTTTCTTTGGTTTCAGACTTCATTCTTCATTTTTGTGAGACCACGAACTCAACACATCTGACATATAACAGGTTGGAAATTATTTTTCTCACTCTCAATTTGATTTGGTTAGTAGCAAACAAATTAAAGAGTAGGAATCTGATCCTAATACAAAATAACAGATTGAGAGAATCTGAAGCATATTTAAATTACTTATTCAGGGAAAAAAATGTAACTGGGCTTACACCTGAAGAATAACCTACTACACTTTTGGGTAATGGATGTAAATTTCCATGGTTTCCGGCCTTTCAAGAGAAGCATAAATATTCCTTGCTCCAGGAAACAATGTGCAGCGTCACACCCACGCTGCACCCTTGAGTGTGTAACAACATCCCTGCCTAGTAAACCCTTCCCCCGCTCCTCACTGACATGCCCTGAAAAGTCTTGCTTTGCCTTGGGTGACAGGGAACCTGTGAGGCTAATCTTTATTCAGGGTTTAGGTTCCTTATCTCAGCTTCAGGAACCTCCTGTGACCCTGTCTGTTTTCAGGAGTCCCCGAGACAGTCAGGCATCTACCAGCCAGCATGCAATGAAGTTCTTAGGGCTGTTGTGTGCACTAGTGTTTTAAAGCCTCAGGACTGAATACAGCCCTGCAGCAGAAAACACCATTCGCCAGCCAGACTGGTGGGAAAACTTGCACAAAGCACTATGAACAAAACGTATGGGCACTAGCAGCGCCACATGTTTCAGGCACGAGCAGCGCCACATGTTTCAGGTGGCTGAGAACAAAGCAGAATTACATCTGGCCCAGAAGGATGTTTCTCCAATCCCTGCAACTCAGCGAGGAGAAATTTTTGAACATGTTTTCTTTTTTTACTTTCTCTCTTTTTCCTAACTTTTATCTAATTTTGTTTATTTTAATGCTTTCATTCCATTTCTATCTCTTATTCTTTTTTTTTTTTTTGGTGCCGGGGATTGAACTCAGGGCCTCCTTACGCCACTGAGCTAAACCTCTGGCCCCCATGTCTTATTCTTTTCTCCTGCTTATTTTTATCTTGCTTATTTTTTTTCCATAGCACTTTTCATTTATAAAATTATTTTATTAGTTTTAACTTTAACTCTGATCTCTATTTTAAATTATTTTAACACTTTCATTTCTATTGCTGTAGATGGTATACTTGTTGGTTTTATTGTATTTGTGTTTTTGGTTTAATAGTGTGTTGGCATTTTTATTGAAGCTTCATTTCTCTACTCTGAGAGTTCCTGGAGATTAAGCCCTCAAACAAGTAGGTCATTAAGACCCTCACTAAAAAAAAGAAAGAAAGAGAAAGAAAAAAAGAAAAACAGAACTCACTCTAGAATCACAAGCAATGTGAAGAGAAGAATCAGTGTGACTTCTGGAAACATTTACAACCTTCAGTAACTGAAAAGTTTGAATTACCGGATAGAAATTCAAAAACTGAATTTACAAATGAAATGATCAAAGGATTCAGAGGACACAAATAACAGATGAATGAATTAAAGAAGACAGTATAGCATCTAAAGGAGGAAAACCATAGAGATTCTCAAAAAGAACCTCCTGTAAATGCAAAGGACAAGAAGTTAAAAGACAACAACAAACAACACCACCAACAAAAACTTAGTTGAAGGACCCAGTGACTAGATCAAATGGAGAAAGAGTATCAGGGTTTAGAGGCAAAGTTGATGGATAGCACAGTCTGACAGTAATGAAAGTATGAGAGGTGACCTCCTCCTCAGGGTGAAATTGGACAACTATGTGTTCACTGGCAACCAGCTCCCTGGGCCCCTAACAGTCATGGAACAGTCATGGTCTACGTCCAGGGCAGTCCGAGTCGGGGAATCCCCATGGTTCCACCACAGCTGGGTGAAAGGAGCGGTAACTCCAGAGTGGAGCTGCTGCAGGGATGCTTACTGTGACCCTAACATCATCCTGACTCTGAAGAGACCCTCATTGGACACTGACTGTAACTTCAGGTACACCACCGTCACTGGGAGACAACAGCCCAGAGTCCACGCACAGCAGAAGCCCGAGGGCGCCCTTCTCAGGAGGCTGCTTTCTCGGAGGCTGTCTGTCATGAACTACCACTTGTCTTTCACCACACTTGGGGCTTTAACCTTGCTCTTTCCATAGCCCTCACTGAGACTTCCCCGGTCAAATGAAAATACAACAAAAGTGTCTGCCACTTTCCTTTTGCAGATATGATGTTTAGCTGATATTATATGCTTTTTCTAGGAGTCTCCATCTTCTTCATGCCAAAAATTGCATACATATCAGGGATTCTGCCAGAGACAGATGAATACCATCATCCCTGTTTACACATCCCTTGGATAAATGAACTTAATTAAGATTGTTTTGCTCTTTCATACCTATAGGAGGAACAGAATGCAGGAACTTGTACTTATAGTCTGTAATCTAAGGGACAGCACCCTACCTCTCTGCTTCAACCTTGGGACTGAGACCACTTAGGAATTTAAACTCTGCATAGTAAACAGTTGGGGAGATAAGCTAGGACCCCTGATAAATAAGACCTAAAAAATAGTGACCATATGGTTTGATGCCTTTGTAGCTATGATGCCCTTAATCTCTCTGCTTTTACTCATTTACACTTCCAGGGACCTGACATGGGAAACAGAGTACAAAATGGTGGGAAAACAAAACTAAAATCAAACCCCTAGCTCAGTCCCTGGAACTGAATCCCAAATAAAAAGCATTACCTCCTTCATCCATTGGTCAGCTCCCAAGGGGCCATATTGGCTATTTGAAAATAGAGTTTATACTCAACTCCCAGCAAATAGGGCAGGAAGTTACATCTTGGACATTGTCAAACTGTCCTTATTCCTGCCCTACGCCTATGGAAATTGTCAGGCTACCTTGTGTACATTTGCTCCTGTGAAAAAAAGAGATGCAGTCATACATAATTTTAAAAAATGATAAATAGCTACTAAAAAATATAACCCAGTATTATGAGTTGGCCTCTTGGACTGAAGATGGGATATATGGACATAGAACTCCTATTTATATGTTAAATAAAATAATTACACTACAAGTTGTATGAGAAATTATAACCAATGAAATGGCTTATACAATAAATCTCTTAGCTAACAGGCAAAAATTGGAAATGCAGTGTATCAAAATAGATTAATGCTAGGTTATCTACTAGCTGAAAAAGGAAGAGTCTGTAGGAAGTTCAATTTAACCAATTGTTGCCCTCAAACAGATGATTAAGGATGGGTAATAAAAGAAATTACTAAGAGAATGCAAGAGTTACCCACATACCTGTCCAGACCTGGGAGAGATAAAAAAATATTTGGAAGATGGTTCTTAACTTTAGGTATTTTAAAATCATGTTGAGAGGATTCGTTGCTGTCATGGGGATCTACTTGGCTATCCCCTGGCTGTTACTGGTGAGGATGCAGGTTTTAAATTCTGATAAGAACTACCATAGATAGAAGAACTACCTCCCATGTTATGTGGGCTAAATGGATCAGTCTGTGAAAGATTGTGTAAATATGGCTGCAGATGCAACATGATGAGGAAAATTAAAAGGTGAGGCTCTTCCACAAGCCTCACAGAGGGAATGAGAGAGGAGACCATCTCCTCAGGAGGAAGAAGGACAGCTGTGGTTAACTGTGCTGCCAGCACACTCCCCACTCCTCGGGAAGTTGTTGTAGCTAAGCTCCCTGAGGAGACTGGCGATTCTGACCTCAGTTATACACGGGTACAGCTATGATGTAGCGTCAGCAGAGCATAACAGACTTGGAAAACTTACCACCGTTCTCCACTCTCCCTCCTCATCCACTCCCCACACACTGCGGTTTCACTTCTGCTTCCATAACCATGCCTGACAGCAGCTCACCAATCCAAAGTTGTCCCGTTAATGTAAGAACAGTATAGGTAAAAGCATGACCCTTTCTGAAGCTGTCACTATTCCTTCCAGGGACACTGGTAATAAAGACACCTTTTCTGCTATTCCACATCTGAGTGGCTTTATTTTACATCTCATTTATCTTCTGCTTCAAAGGAATAAGAAATTCTGGGACAGGTATGGTGGTGCACACATGCTATGAGGCTGAAGCAGGAGGGTCACAACAGCAACAACAATAAATAAACAAAAACAATAAGAAAGTCTGAAGAGAATGAACCAAACCTACAAGACAATTATGAGACTGAAATTATGAATAATAGGTTAAAAGATTGTATCAATAGGAATTTCTAGATTGGATTTTATAAAAAAGACATGATTCAAAGAAGACCAAGTGTTTGGGACCTGAGATCTAATATAACAGACTTTGGGCAGGAGAGGCTGGAGGGGGCGAGGGAAGGTGGTGCCACCCAGAGCTCAGACCTGGGATATCCGAGAACATTGGCAAATACATCATGCGCCCCTCTGACAGAAGCAGACTAAGTCACACACTAGTGAGTGGGTAAGCAAGACACGGGCTGACACTAGTGAAGTCTGCAGCCCAAGATAAATCAAGGCGTGTGCAGAAACTCCTGGTGTTATTTCACAACTGGTGACATTGTTCTTTCAACCTAGAGTCCTCAAGTTCCTCTAATTTGAAAAAAGAGGAAAAACATCTGTGCTTGGCTCCCTCAATGCTGCCTTTGTGGTGACGAGCCACAGCAGTGCTGCCTTAGGAGGACATGTTTACTAGCTGACTGTGAGGCCACCCACACAGACCCTGGGCCTGGGATACGTGTATCAGTTCCCTCATACTATGGCAGGATGAGCAACAAGGCTCAGGAAATCGCCCCAGGGGATCCCTGAAGGCTGAAAAAGGTGCTCCTTGGCCTGATTCTACTATTACTCACTAAGTTGCTGGGGGTCCCACCCATCTTGAGAGCCAGAGACTGGATGGTCTGCAGGCCGGCTCTGGGAGATGGGTGACATGGTAGTGTGTGCACTTGCATGTTGTACGTGTCCGCTTCTGGGGCTTCATAGCCCTGTCCTCTCCCTTCCTCTTCTCTGGTCGCATCTCCTCAGGTCTCATCTGGGTGACTTCTTGCCGTGCCCAGCTCAAACTGTTCTCCCTGCTTGCTTCATAGGGCTAGAAAATTTCTCAAGAGACCTGCAAATGGGCAGCCCTGAGCTGAGTACTCAGTACTGAGCCCATGGTATCTCCCCTCACTTCAGCTCCAGTGAGTGCTGCAGCTCAAGGGTTGATCCCAGAAGACCAGGTCCCAGAATATGGAAGAATCTGAGGAACACAGAACAGTGAGTGTCACTCACACCCATCCATCTCCTCAATCTCCTATTCCTCCATGACCCATCCCTCCATCTTCCCATTCCCACTTCACATGAGCCTCCTTCTAACCCTGAGCCCTGCTCCAACCCCCAGCATGATCTGGCTCCTTCTGTGGTATACCACTCCCCTGAGGGTGCCTCCATCCTCTGCCTTTTTCTGCCAATTTTTCTCCCCTTTACTCCTCCTAATACTATTAGTAAAGAATCTAGGATTTACAAAATTGGGTTCCGAATGCTCATTAGGAGTTTGTCAGGCTGAGAGAAATGATGTACGGAGAGTTTTGTACTGGGAGATAATAAGGGCTGAGGGAAATGGAGATCCCTGTCCTCTGCCTGCCTGATTATCTTTCACCTCCCACCCACTCACCTCCCAACAAGTCTTCCCTGCCTAGAACAGCAATGACTCAAGGTTCAGCTTCAATTGGCCTATTCCTTAGAATTACTGAAGAAAAAGTTGCTGAAAGAATTGCATGTTCATCAAGGCAAAACAGTGCATTTGGGGAGCCAGCTAGTCCAAAGAAACATCAGCCAGTCCAAAGATATACCAACCAGTCCAAGGAACGTAAGCGGCAAAGCCTTAGTGGCTCAGCATGGGAAGCTGCTTGACTTCTCCTCTGAGAAGAAGGACAATGGTGTGAGAACCAGTGTCAAGGAAGTGCCATATCTGGCAGTAGGTGAGTGAATAAAGGTCCACGCATTGCCACAGAGAATCCACCACCACAAACAAACCCTTCTGCCAAGTCTTTCTGGGTGGTGATGTAGGGCTGCTCATTCAAAGCAATATCTATGCCCCGGATGAGGTTGGAGCTTTGCTGTGGCACCTCTGCTGGGGCCCCACACCCTCTTCCAGTCAAGTGCATTTTCAGGCCTCCATGTGGTCCTCACAGTGGCTTGGAGGAAGCAGTACTAAGACTGGAGATGAGAAACAGCCAGCGTCTCCTGAGATCCACGCCAGGTTAGAACTTACGGTACGGGGAAACCAAACAACCTGCTTGCTTCCCTGGTATGGCGGTTGCCCCAGGAGAAGAAACAGCCAGCATCTCCCTAGATATGTGCCATGTTGGAATTTAGGGCACTGGGAAACCAAGCAAGCAGCTGGTCTCCCTGGTAAGCAGCCAAGGCTCAGGCAAGTGGCGGCCACCCCAGGGAGAGAAACAACCAGTGTCTCCCAAGATCCCACCATGTTGGAACTTTGGGTACTGGGAAACCAAGCAACCAGCTCACCTCCCTGGTAAGCAGCCCATGAACCTACTGGCATGCAGCCTGAGAATCAAATATCCCATTCCCTCCCCCGCCCCCCCCCAGTTACCTTGTGGGAGCCAGAGGTCTGAGCATCTCTTGGGAGGTTGACCATATGCAATATAGCAAATAGGGTGGATTTCCTTCCACCATGTCTTTGAAGGCAAATATTATTATCACTGTTTTGATTTGTTCTGATTAGTTGTATTGCTGTATTTAATATTATATTTTCATAAGTTCTATAATGTTCTGTATTTAGTTTGACTCTGCTATACCTGATTGAAAGAACAACTACTGTGAAGACAATGAGATATACTATGGCACCTATTGCTGTTATCCCAGTAACCTGTTGTGATGTTCTGTACCAGTTTCACTGCATTGTCTCAATTGGCTGTGTTCTGTCTTGTTCTTTTGTATTTTACTACCTTCAAAAAAAATTAAGCAACAACAGAAACAATAGAATATGAGAAAAAAAGGTAATAAAATATCTCCAAAAACTCCCAACTCCACCAAAGCTGATCCATAGGGCATGGATGAGGAGAAACTCAAACACAAAACAACAGAATTATATAAGGTGATTAAAAAGGAAATAACAACAACAAAACACATCAGTACAGTACTGAGCAAGCTGAAACATGATATAACTAAACAGATAATGGACTTAAAAAGCAAAAGGAGGAAAAGAAAGTGCTCTAAAGGATATAACTGCATGTATGTTTAAGTGTGTAGGATTGATAACATATTACTAAGTTTTTGTTGAATCACTGAAACAAACTGTTTGCAGCCTCACTGTTTGAATGTCCACTTTGTATGCTTTAATTTTGTAACTTGAACAACTATTTCTTTTTTAAAAAATTTTATTTAAAAAAGAGAAAAGTCAGAAAAGAGTAACTAAAAGCAAAAGGCATAAACAACAAAAGTAAACTTAAAACAATAACAATATAAGTTTTCAAAACAGAATGAAGGAAATTTATCACTGGTTGTTATATTGCATATTGTTTTCTTTTTTCAAACAAAGAAAAGAGAATTAAACAAAATAGAAAAGCAGAAAAGAAGGGTAGAACAATGCCAAATTAAAAAAAATTATCATCATAGAATCACTACTTGATAAATTACTCATTGTCATCCTAAAGAATAGTTGTCAAAGTCACAAAATCAGAGCATAAATAGACACTCAGACACTGACAGTGCAAATCCTTCTGTTCAATGTTCCAACAGAAGTTCAGTAATATGGTCATCTATCTTACACACTATACATACCATTATACTCTTTAGAACACTTTCCTTCCCTTTTGCTTTCACAATATCTATTATACCTTTTGGGTCCCATTATTCTGTCAGTTTTTATTATTTTTTACACTAGACAGACAATGTGATATTTACTCATTTGAGTCTTGTTTATTTCACTAATGAGGATATTTTCAAGTTGCCTCTATTTACCTATAAAGGCCTCAAGCCTATTTCTAAGAGGACAGTATATAATTTACCAACTAATGATTTCTTACTGTTTATCCTTTTTTTCTGTTTTGCTTTTATTTTCCTCTTTAAATAAAAATTTAAAAAAGACTGGAGATAAGAGGGGGTGTCATTAATAAGGGCACTATGAGAGATGGGCCTGTATACACTTGGAAGCCCAGTTCCCGGGAGAACTTGCTCCATGCTGTAGAGATAAGCACATGCTTGGGAGCTTGGAAGAGGCAGATCCAAGTCCTTCTCTGTCACTCTGAGCAAAGTCACTTCACTTCTCTCTACCTGTGTTTCTCCACCTCTGAAACAGGAGAATAAAATCCTCACTCCTTGATCTGTGTGAAGATTAAAAGCGATCATCCAGAGGAGGAGCTAAAGATGGCTGATACGTCAGCAACAAGATACAGAGCCTCCCAGGAGAAACAATTCATATGCCAGAACAAAACATCCTGGAGAGATCCAGACAGAGGGAGATGGATCCTCTTGACACAGGAAGAAATTAAAATGAAAAAAGTTAGTCAAACATGCAGTCTCAGGACTATAACTGGAACAGCTAAAATTAGTGGACACGGTGCTTTTGATACGACCTGTTGAGCCTCCCAAACTCGTGCCGGCCACGACCCACTGTGAACTGCAGAGCTGCCCAAACTCATTCCCACTGTGACTCACAGGAGTCACAGCTATACTGAAGTCATGGGTTGTTGAGCCCAATGGAGAACGGAGCCGGTGAAGGGACCTTCATTAATCCACAGTCAGTGCTGGGAATAAGAACTCCCCACTGGAAGGGTGCAACCAAATGTGCAACATGTTGGAATCGAGCAGGAGGAGACTGAACTAGGAACAACAGTGACTTCAGTTGGTTGTTCCCTCCCCAGAGCAGATTGGTGGGAACTTCTTGGTCTGGGTCACACACCCGGCCAGGACCCAATAAGCTGTCCCAAACCAATTCCCTACACCTAGCACACACTAATCTGGTGCAGGCCCCTGAAGTTTGACTGGCCCAGAGGGGAGGGGCAGGCATATACAGCCTCTGCTTACACCTCAGTGACAAGAGCAAACAGGAAAGGACAGAAATCCCTTGCCAGTGTGCTTCAGAAGAACCATAACCAACAAGGAAAGAGGCTGAGACCTCCACTATACACCTACATGGGAGAAACCAAAAACATGATGAGAGAGAGAAACAAGAAAAAAACCCTAGCCCAAAACCGTGAGAACACTGATCCAGAAGAGGGAAAAGCAAAAGAGACTGAGGGCAGCAAACATGCAACATCAGACACAGCTTCAATGGACATTAAGAGATATCTTCAGGACCTTGTAGATGAGCTCAAAACTGAAATACTGAATCAGGTAAAGCAAGCTATAAGTAGATTAATAAAAGAAATGCTAAGCACCTCTCAAGAAGACACAGATGGAAGAAGGGAGGAACACAAAAAAGAGAGAAACATTCAATAAAGAATATAAAGAAAATGTAGAATACATGAAGCATATTCAAAGAGATTACCAGGAAATTAAAACTCCATTGAAAGCTGGAAAAACTGCTTAAAAGAAACCAAGGATAGACTATCAAAACTTGAAGACAAGTTTGCAATGTGTGATCATGAAAGGAAAGAGCTCTTAAAAATAACAAGGAAACAGGCAGTAACAATACAAAGGCTAGACGATGACAAGAGAATCTAAAATTTAAGAACAAGAAACATGAACAAACAAAGAAGCAGGAATAAAAACAGGTGAATTACAAAGGCTATTCACAGAAATAATTAAGGAAAACTTCCCAAGCATGGGAAAAGAAAATGATATTTGGTTATGTGAGGCATACAGAACTCCAGCCACCTACAACCAAAACAGAGCTACACCCAAACATATAATAATCAAGATACCAGAAATTCAATATAAAAACAGAATATTAAAAGCCATCCAAGAAAAGAAACAGATTACCTATAAAGAAAAGCCCATCTAGACTGCAGACTGTTCGACACAGACCATCAGATCAAGAAGAGCTTGGAGCGAAGTATTCCAGGCCCTGAAAGAAAATAACCTCCAGCTCAGATTGATGTACCCTGCAAAACTGTCACTAGAAATTAATGGAGAAACAAGATGCTTCCATGACAAAGAGGAACTGGGAGAATTTGTGACCACCAATCCAACCCTACAGAGACTACTGAAGGACACTCTAGAAAGAGAGAAAAAAATACCAGGATTTTAGGAACAGTGGCAGAAAGGCCTCAATTGGAAAGAAGACAAACAAAGGCAGAAAAATAGCATAGCAGAAATGAGACAGAGGAGGTTGGCTATAATATCTAACATAGATGGCCTTGATACACTAAAAAAAAAAAAAGACAGGCAGAGTAGATCAGGAAGTAGGGCCCAATGAGATGCTCTGTATAGGAACTATAGTTAACCTGAGAGAGGGTTTATGGACCAAAAATCAAATATGAGAAAACAATGCTCTACGTAATAGGGAGCCAGAGAGAAATAGGAGCAACTTGACCAACTGCAGATAGGTTGGAAAGACAGGATGCTTACATGCAGTAGAAAACCACTCAGTTATAATGAAGGAAAACCTTGAGGCTTTTGTAGGTAAAGGAATACAACTTGAGATCAAGTCCAGGAGTGAGAAAGTTCAGAACCACTTAGGTAAAAAGCAGATTGCCCCCCCAGTCTAAAAACTGAGGGAGTTGGCAGGACCAAAAATGCGCAGCACCCTGTGGGAGTGAAAGGGGAGGAATAACCTAAAAAATGAAGACAGAGGATACTGTTATTAGTGTACCAGGATTTAAAGCCCACATTACCCACACCACTCTGCTTAGATGGATTATATTCTGTTCCAGTTTATCTATGTACTAGATTTGAGGGCACAGACAGTTATCCTGAAAATAGCAGGATATAGTATAACAATCATCCTTAATTTCCTATTAAATTAATCTGAAGCTGTGTATAACTTACACTGTTTTACCATGACTAATCTTAATTGAATCTGGTTTGTTAGATTGCTGTTACATATTGATAGATTTTATTCAAAGCTGTTATGATTGATAGTACGAAGTCCGAGAGTATAGGCAACTACACTGAAGATGCCAAGATTCACTAGAATATCCACTATGGTTTGATTATTACCTGCCTTTGTAGTTTTATACTGTCTACAATGTTTTGTTTTTACTAATATTGTTACGTACTGCTATATTCAATTATGCCTGATGATATAGACAATTCTATTGAAGATAATAAGAGACAACACAGTAACCATTGTAGATCACCTTGTACTGTGGTTTTATGTGACTTTTTGGTTTCATGTTTTTATAGGAATTTGTTTTGTTTTGTCTTACTATGTTTTATTTTTCCAATACAGAAAGGATAGAAATACATGTAGAGACTCATGCATGCATAGCTGTTTACAGTCTCACTGTTTGAATATCTACTTTGTATGATTTAATTTTGTAACTTGAACAACTATTTCTAAGAGGACAATACATAATTTATCAACCAGTGATTTCTTACTGTTTATCTTTTTTTTGAAATGCTGTATTATTTCTACCCTTTTCATTTGTTTTTCCTCTTTAAATAAATAAAAAATAGCATAAAACCTAAAAACTACATGACAAGTGGCCCAGGCTGCTTAACAAATACATTTTAAAAGAAATACAGTTGGCCAGGGATTTAGCTTAATGGTGTAAGTGCCTGCCTTGCCAGCACAGGGTTGCAAGTTGAATTCCTGGTACAAAAAAAAAAAAAAAAAAAAAAAAAAAAAAAAAAAAAAAAAGGAAGACAGTTATAAAAGTGGAGTCTGTATGCTGAGAGACCCACAAAAAAATTAAGTTTTAAAAATAATACACTAAACATTTATTAAATGTGGTGGATTAACTAATGCTCAACTTGTAACATTCAACTGAAATGACTCAGTGTGGTTCTGGGCGTGGAAAACCCATGTGAGGATTGTTATTAACAGCACAAAAAAGAGAACAGGAGGGGAAGATGGTCTACTGTTGGTTCTCCTGGAGAATCTTGTCACACTGGCTCTCCTAATACAAATGAGCTCCGGTCCTAGCTGTTGCTGAGGATGACCAAGGCTCTCTTTGGGTGAGCGCTGGTCTTACCAGTGCAAATCCCTCAGCCTGCTACCACAAATCCTTCATCCAAACGGTGCAGACTTTCTAGCTTCTGCCACTGAGCTTTGGACCTCCCCAGTGTTGATCCTTGATACAGACTTGCATGACACATTGTTGTGGGCTCTGGGTCTCGACCTGGACTCATGGAGGACTTTGCTTGGGCTCTAGGTCTTCAGCTAGACTCATGTAGGACATTACCTTGGGATCCAGGCCCTTGCTGGAAGTTTTTGGGTCTCTACTGTGTGGACATATTTTTGGTACTTTTCTGTATTTGACTCTTTGGGTGACTATCATAAAATAATCCTATAAACAAACAAAAAAAAGAGCAATCATCCATGTTAAAGATTTAGCAAAGTCTAATCTGCAGTAAGTGTTCAGTAATATATGAGCCCTTGCTATTACTGCTGTTGACAGTATTACTCTTCACAGCTCTGGTAGGAAGTAGTTTATAGACTTCATACAGCAAAGTTGAGGTTCAGAAAGTACCAGTAATCTACTAAGAGAAATAGACAAATATTTGTACAAATTTGCTGGACCCCTTATCAAGACTTTTTTTCCCCAATGGCATCTGTAAAAGCACCATTCTCTGAATGTACCTGTGAAGGAGACTGTGGAGTGAATTCATGTCTTCCCACTGATCTCCTTCAGCCTAGATGAGGGATTTTCTTGATATGAATAAGCCCAACCTCAGGCCCCTAGCTTCTGATTCTTCCCTTCTGATTCTTCCTTTCAGTTCTCTAGGTGGATGCCAGCAAGAGGCTTGGCTTATTCCTCACCCTGTCACTTCTCTTTTCTGAATTTTTTTTATTTCCAATTCTATCATCTCAGTCACTCAGTCTACAAACCTCACCTGCACCCATGCCTCTTCCTCTTCTCATACTTGAAAGAGGACACCTCTTCCCAGTATGAAAGTATTAGAGAGAGTTCCCTTGCCCAAGCTCACATGCACTTACAGGCAGAACCAGGGCGAGAATCTAGAACACTCCATGGCTGGGGCAGTCTTTTCCCCCTCTACCCTGCTGCTGCTTTGTGAAAGTTCCAACTCCTCCATTCCCTCCTCTTTCACTTTCTCCTGAGCGTGCTGTCACCCTTCTTGTCCCTACATGCTGGCAATGGTGATTACAGGCTCAACGCCATTGCTTTTGTTTTGCCCTAACTTCTTGCTTCATGATGTGGAACATGTATCTTCAAACTTTCTCCCTTTACTATTTCACTTCTAAGAGTTCATAAAACTTAATTTCTACTCCTTGGAACACATCTCACTCCACAGAATTTGCATCTTTTTCAACCTCACACAGAAAAAAATACATTTACAGATGAGTGTGGAGTCACACTTATAATCCCAGGTACTTGAGAAACTGAGAGAGGGTCACAAATTCAAGGCCACTTTGAGAAATCACAGTGAGAGCCTACCTTAAAATTTAAAAGTAAAATAAAAATTGTAGAACTAGGGATGCAACTCAGTTATAAAGCACTGACCTAGCATGCTTAAGCTCAACCCCCAGTAACACGCAGAAAAAAAATCCACTTGTATGAAAGTCTGAGTGAAGGTTCTAATGAAGATACTGTTATAAGACTTACCTGCTGACATCTCTTTGCCCACAAATATTGCACTTATGCCCCCACTGGTCTTTTCCCTCTTGCCCTTCCCTCTGAGGTATATGCTTCGCCTGTCCTTCCCGCTCTGCCACACAGAGCATTCCCCATCTATTTTTATATGACTTTTAAAATAAGATTATTAACAACCATCTCACATGATTTTGTGGCAGTTCAAAATGTATGTATCTGAAATAATGGATCTTCTGTAACTAGTCATTTCTTTCCTATTATTTCCCTCAGAAAACCCTTCCTCATATTTCTACGAATCATTCTCAAGTTCTGCAGACCACTAGACTCTAAGCCAGGCATCACCCAATCCCCCCACAGCACAGCAATGCTGGGGAGCTGAGAAACTCCACCTCGCACTGACCCAGAGCCAAGCAGTCAGAAAGCTCCTGGGACCGGGTACATGATGGCTGAAACCACTGGAAATTATTGCACAGGTGAGGCCTTGCTGGGTTCCTAGGGGTGACAGGGGATTGAAAGTCATGACAAAGAGTCTGTCCCCTGTGCACGAGGTGGGTAGGCTGAGTACATAGGTAAACTTCAAACAGCTCTATAAAAATCCTGCTCTTAGAGTCTGGTTATAGGACCAACATATTGCTTCAAGGAAGCTTCTAGAGCTAAAATGCAAGAGCCTTCTCCAACACAGGAAATATACCAGCGGAAGTCAAGAAAGCTAGGTTCAAATCCCACAGAGCCCCTCACCACCACCTTCTCCAAGGACCTGGAGGAAGTGACGTGTCTACCAGTGCATTCTGGACATCCCTCTGTGTCTCAGGCCCTGTTTCCACTGCATCAGTTGTATGTTCTACTTAAATTTCACCATCACTCCTTGAGGAAGAGACTGTTATTATCCCACCTGATGACAAGGTTGAGGGCCAGAAAGGTAAAGTCCACAGCGTAAGAGCTGAATTCAGCCCGTACACTCCCCAACACCACAACCCACACCTTCAACCCCTGCATCTGACTCCCTCTGTCATCCGGGCAAGAGGACAGTCATGCTGAAGCCACAGGCACACAGGCATCTGAGATCAAGGTTTTATCTCTGAACTACACTGCTCCTCAGTGCTGGGAGAAGCTGCCTTTGAAATCAGAGAGATGCTGGAGTAGAAGAATCCCTTTGAGCCCCAGCTAGGAGCAGACTTGTGGGATACATAGTCCTAAAAGGTGGCTCAGACTTAACTTATGACTGGCAATTGACATAATTAGTCACACTACTTCTCATTCAAAAAGAAAAGAAAGAAAGATGGGAAGAAGAGAGGAAGGGCGGAAAAGAAGATAAATGACAAAGATTACAGGCACCTTACAGAAATATACAAATGGAATAACAGTACTGGAAAACAATAACTGTCGTGTATGGTGGCACACACTTATAATGCCAGGCACGTGCTTATAGAGGCACACCTGGGAGACTGAGGCAGGAGGATCACCGTGAGTTTGATGCCAGCCTGGGCTACATAGTGATTTCAAGCCCAGCCTGGGGACCCTGTCTCAAAAAACAAAAACAAAAAATGTATGAAGACAAATTAGTTGCTCTAATTAAAGATCCCACTTATTCTGAGCATTCTAGCAAGTAGAGGAAAACAGATGTGGAGAGGTGGTAACCACCTAACCTAGCAAGCCTCCTGTCTGTTGAAGAGTTGCCAACACTGTGTCAAGTGCCTATCATTAAAATTGGAATCTTGAATTTTTAATGTATGATTTAACCCACGTCTTAGTTAGGTTTCTTACTGCTGAGACAAAAATACTTGACACCCAAAGATATGGAAGAAAACTTTATTTGGCTCACAGTTTGTAGAGGATTCAATCTATAATTGGCTGGTGTCAAAGTGGGGTGTCACAGCAGAAGGGCATCACAGAGCAGGCAGATCAAAAGCAGCAAGCAGCAAGCTACACGTGACAATAGCAGCATTCTGTCCCTTCATATTCTGTCCAGACTCAGCCATCTCTGGATAAAACCCACCTATGACTGCATGAGGTTTTGGGAGCACACCTAGACTCAAGCCATAACAAACTGTTCAGGCTAAAAATTGTGATTTTAAAGAAATTTTTGCATGAAATTCATATATGTGTCCTAGAAAATTCAAGGAAGAAAAAAAACTTGTTACGCTCCATTGTTACATGCCATTCCAAAAGTGGGACACGAGCCATAAAATGATTAGTTCAAGATACTAGCAAAGGAATTGATCTGACTCTGCAGTGTGGGTCATCTTCTGGCAGAAAGCCTATTGTGTAGCATTGGCAGCAAATTGGAGAGAAAGAGGGAGAGGGTGAACATTCGCCTCCCAAGGCTGTGATTGGCTCAGCAGCCCTCACCGAGTTCCGCTGTAGAATCTAGGTCCTCTCCTGGCTCCTTCAGTGCACAGCAGCAGTGAGGCTGGGAAAGAAAGCTGTGTGATGCCAGTGGCACGGCTGCTGGAGCAGTGGCGGGCATAGTGGCCGTAGCCCTGCTGCAGTTCCTCTTGGCGTGGCTGATAATCCGAAGGAGAGACAGAAAGAGACATGTGGAAGAAGAGAGAACTAATGAAATTTGAGAGCATGCTGAAGCCCGAGGGCTCCTCTTCCTCAGGCTCTGGGAGCTCATGCTCTGGTTCTTCCTCCACTCGCTCCACAGCAAGTAGTGCCCCAGGCAGTCAGAGGACAATGTCAACTGAGGCAGCACCCAGCCAGGGCTGGCCACCCAGGCATGCAGGCTATGGGGCCAGAGGTGAGAGGCTCTGAACCAAAGAAAGCCCACCACGCTACCCTGACCAAAGCAGAAACCACTCCCAGCACAATCCCCACCGAGAGCAGAGCCTTCCAAACTGTCCCAGTGAGCTTGGACTTGACTCCCGCGCTTTCCTCTGCATCAGGACTTGGGACTCTCCCAGCCACTTGGACTCTGTCACCAGCCACACAACTCTCTTAGAGAAGATAAAAGGCCATTTAAGCAGCAGTGGCATCACATGGAACATGTTTAGATGAGCACTTTCCTTGTATGACACCACACAAGCAGAAGGCTATAAGCTGATCATTTCCAAAAAGGCATCTCATTGTGCCTTTAGACTGCAGTGGGGAACAGGAGTGCACATCTGTTTGTTGAACAGGAGGTGAGAAGACTGGGGAAAAGGGAGGTGAATACAGACTAACACTTCTCCCGTAGGATGCTTTTCATCAGTGCTTCAACTCCCTGTGATCAAGAAGAAGTGGGTATTGTTCCTAAATTTTCCATGCATTTCTGCAGGCTACTGAATTATTGTCATTATTCAGATAGTCACACAAAATCCACAGCCTTATATTTCACCTATTTTTACCATATACTGAGATAACCACTTTTAAGAAACTCACAGAAAGGAAATGTGTCCTTTTTGTTTTTTTACTTGACTTTATCTGTCATAAGGTTTGGAAATAAATTTCAAGAGAAGTGGAAATAGTGGCAGATGGAGAAGAATGATTTGATCTTCTCCTCCCCTATCAATTATCAATATCCTGACTTACATTGAATCCTGAAATAAGAACTAAAAAAGTGGTCTAAAATGTGTGACAAAGGCCTATGAAAAGCTTTCCATCTTGACATTCAGAGAGTATTGCTACCAATACAAGAATCATTTGCTGGCACAATTGTAGAATTTCCTCTCAAATCAGATGGCTCTAAGGATTTCTGAGCTGCCTATATATGGAAGAGGGAAATATTTAGTAGTCATTACTTAACAATGTCCTTAGAACAAAGTCTTCCAGGAAAAATAAGATCTAGGGGTGTTGGAAAATTATCCAACATACCACTATCATTTATTCTTCCTGAGAACATGTCAAACCAGAATTTCAAGACTGACTATACTGGAAAGGAAGATTACATCAGCTTTTTTATAACATGCTAAGGAAGAATAAGAAGCTCAGTATCCCATCTGATTTGAAGATTCCTCCATTCCTTTCATTTTAGAAGAATGTGAACCTGTGACTTTTGTTGTTTCTAGAACTTAAGTTATCAAAAAGAGCATAGTTGCCAGCATTTCCTAACAGATGTGCAAGTATATGCCATAGTCATTCCTCCTGAGAGGCTGTCTCAGAGAAAATTTCAGTATTTTTCCAACTTCAGCTCCTAAGATTGCCTAGATTTGGGCTGAAAAGAAAGGGAATTAACATTTGGGGATTCAGGGTAAAAAAAAAAAAACTAGTAGGTGGCACGGCAGGGTGCTACCCAGGCTTGACATTTTAGCTGCCAGAGTCTTGGAAAGAGTTAACTGAGAAAATTTATCAGGGAAGATATTGAAAGAGTTGGTGCAGAAAACTGTGTGATAAAAAGTGAACAGTAGACTCCAGTATATTAACTTAATATTTTAGTAGCTTTGACCAATTGGATTCCTACAGCACAAAGGCTGATCTTGAAGTAGCCCTTTAAAGAACTTAACACAAATGTCAACTGATCACCATCAATCAGTATTGTAGAATACTTCTTATTAACAGGGCAGAAAGTTAGAGGAAGAAGGGTGAATTCTGAAGACGGTCCTGAAAACATTGTCTCTACAACAGGAATCAGATACTTACAAGGAAAAGATTGATCTGAGATTTTCCCCATGTCTCTGGTTTTTCATTCTTTTAATTCTTACAATAATGTCCTCACAGAGTACAAATGTATTCTCTTCCAAAGTACCTCAGGCTTTGTCTTAGGAGGAAAAAGTTTTTAACTTTGGGGAGAAGAGTTTTCAGTGGTGCTGGGGAGCAAATCCAGGACCTCATGCATGCTGAGCTGAAAGTTCTAACGTAAGTTTCATCTTCCTCTAAAAAAGAAAATAAAGAGATATTGAGGAAGTAACAAAAATAAATTTCTATTTGGTTAAGACAACTGGCACATTTGGAATGCTGCTTATCGTAAATATACTTATTATACTTAAATATATCTTATCTTAAATATACTTATTTCATTGTTAAAATATAAAACCTCTTACTCTTGACTATATTTTCCTTCTTCTGGAAGTGCAGTATCTGCCCCCTCCCAAAAAAGAAAACAAAGAAAAAAGATAATTTGGCACCTCAGGCAAACAGATGCCACAAACATTCCCCCAGAGTGCAGTAAAAGCAGATCTGTAGATTACATCTCACAAGTCACGTTCAAACTCCACGATCTCACAAGACAAACAGGTGTAAATTGGCCTCACCCTCCACGCTGCATGCAGAACTTCAGGGCCACCTGGAAGGTGGAACCTTGCACTCTGGGTGCAGCACTATAGGTGCCCTGGGATGAGCTGGGCTTCGTGACCCCAGTGAGTGACGTGCGGCCTCAATGAGCTTCCCTCATGCCGTGATAAATACACCCCCCAGCGCTAACGTGTTCAGAGATGGGGCTTTTGGAAAGTGGTTAGATCACAGGGACCCCGATGTGCTGTTGAGAGGGAGAGCCTTGGAGGAAGTAGGCTGAATGAGGTTTAAGGTATATCTTTGTTCTTGCTACTTCCCTCTCTCTCTCTGAGTCTTTTTTGTTCTCCCTTGTCTCCTAGCTGCCATAAGTAAAGCAACATCACTCTGCGTGACAGAGTAATGAGTCTGGCTGAGCTAGTTCCAAAAGACTGGCATGACTCGGTAGCTCCCACTGGCAGATCCTGTCTCACCCAGAGCAGCTCCTCTTCATCTTGGATGGTGTGGATGAGCCAAAATGGGTCCCAGAGGATCTGAATTCTGAGTTCTGTCTGCATTGGAGCTGGCCACTGCCAGTGCCTGCCTTGCTGGGCAGTTTGCTAAGGGAAACTAGACTTCTTGGGGCTTCTTTTCTTATTACAACTCAGACCACCACCTTGCAGAAGCTCATTTCTTCTTTGAAGCAGCCACATTGGGTGAAAGTCCTTGGCTTTTTCTGAGAGTAAAAGGAAGGAATATTAAAAAAGTATTTTACAGATGAAAGGCAAACAATTGGAGCCTTTAGCTTGTTGGAATCAAATCCAGCACTCTTGACCCTGAGTCTCCTGCCCTGGGTGTGCTGGCTGGTCTGCACTTGCCTGAAGCAGCAAATGGAACAAGAGGAAGAAACTTCACTGACCTCCCAGACCACCACAGCCCTGTGCCTGAACTGCTTTTCCCAGGTTCTCTTGACTCAGGGCCTGAGAAAATCACTCAGGAAACTGTGCTCTGGCTGCTGAGGGCATCTGGTAAGGAAACACCCTGTTCATTGCAGATGACCTGAGGATGCCTGGTTAGAAGGAGAGGTCACCATCACTTTCTTAAAGGCAAGTTTTCTTCAAGAGCTCCCCGGCACTCCAAGCTACGTGTTCACTCATCAATGCTTCCAGGAGTTCTTTGCAGCAATGTCCTGTGTTTGGGGCGTGGGGAGGAGAGAAGTAAGCATCCTGGTCAGCTCAGAGTCATGGGAAAATTACTAATGGCATATGGAAAGCATAACTTGTTCCAGGTATCAACCATGTACTTCCTAGCTGGCCTTTTAAGTGACCAGGGGGTAAGGGCGCTAGAGAACGTCTTCAGGGGCAGGCTGCCTGCCGAGCGGAGGTGGGAGCTGCTGCAGCGGCTCCAAGAGGAAGCCCTAGCCTGGCATTCACACTCGCTGGACATGCTCTGCTGTTTGCTTGAGGTTCAGGATAAGGCGCTCCTCACACAGGCCATGGCCCGCTTCCCAGGAACAAGGGTGTGTGTCCAGACAGACAAGGAGCTCTTAGTGTTCACTTTCTGTGTTGAATTCTGTAGCTATGTGAAGAGGCTCCAACCAAATGAAAGTGAGCTACAGGAACTAGGATGGAGGTCCTTCAGGGTAGTCCTGTGAGTATCCTAACCCACCCCTCTCTCCTCTCCTCTGTCTTTCCTACAAGCCTTCATGTCCCAACGCAGAGACAATCTCACTTAGCCTGGTGCTAGGGCCCAACTGGAAGACCATTCTCTGTCTAACCATAGTTTTCTGCATGCCTGACCATGTGCGGGAGTCTTGAGTTATCCTGTTGTCTTTCCTCCTACCTCTGTGACAACCACCTGCCTTCTCTGCTGGACATGTTCCTGCCTTCACACTGACTTTCACATGGCCCGCACCCTCTCCAAGAAAAAGGCACTCACCTGCCACTGCTCTGCTTTCTTGGCATAATTTCTCTCTGAGCATCCTTTCTCTCTGGGTATTCCATGAAGCACCACAGCAAAGACGTTGGTCCTGAGATCTCTCTTCACCTCCAAATACATGTATCTGAGAGTGAGCTCACTATTTCTTTCTGGTTTATTGAATCAGTGATGCTACAATAACCATGGCACTCTATCTGAAACCCACCCCAAGGCTGATCTTGAGCACACAGTGATCCTCCTGCCTCAGCTTCCCAAGTGTTTGCCAAATTTCTTTTTTTGCCAGCTCTCTTTTAGATTCTACCATTAAATGGCACTAGAAGAGACTGCAAAGCTGGAGGGAGAGGAAAGGACTTGCTTCTTGTGTTGCTTCTTGGGACTTCCTCCCTGTCTGCTCATCCTCTGAAATATAGTCAACTGCAATCTTGGCCTCAGCAACCTTGGTTCATTTCTAAAACAAGAGCTGAATCTACTTGCAGTTTTTCCACTGCGAAAGGACCACACCCTCATCCTGGAGACCCCAACTAGCCCCTGGCACTTTTCTTCTAAACAGGCAGCATCTGCTCCTCAAATATTTGCATTTCATCTCAAATCCTTCTCCAAGCATTTGGCAGTATGGGGGATACGTTTTAAGTTTTAATAGTTCTAAACCTTTTTATTCATCGCTATGGTGAATGCTGCTTCCTACAAGTGCTACATCTGTGATCCTGGAGTTTTTTTTTTTTTTTTCCAAGTAACTACTCAGCAACTTGTTGAAGACAAGTTTTGTCAAAGACAAAATTACAACAAATTTTGTTGAAATATAAAATTAGCTTTTCTTTTTTATTTTGAAAAGAAAAAAGTAAAAATGACGATACAGAATTTCAAAACAAAATAATAGAAGATTAACAATGGTTAATATATCATGTATTGTTATTTTTAAAGTAGTTGTTCAGATTACAAGACACAGGTATGAAAAATTTATCAAACAAGGAAAGCATAAACCATTCTTTTTGATGAACTATATAAGTTAGTCATATGATTATCTATTACCTATTTATCTATCTATCTATCTATCTATCTATTCTTTTTCCTTTCTTTCTCCTTTTCCTCATCTCAGTTGTTCTTTCCTTTTAAGCAGTTTCTTCCTCTTTCGTTTTCACAATATCTTTTGCACATTTGGATTTTATTTACTCTTTCAGTTTTTTACACTAGGGAGACAGTATGACATTTATACATATGAGTCTGATTTATTTCATTTGTGAGTATGGTCTCAAGTTGCATCCATTTACCTATGAAAACCTTGACTTTATCTTTCTTTTTGTCTTTTTGAGACAATCTCATTATGCAATTTAGGCTGGCCTTGGGCTCACTTTGTAACCCAGGCTGGTTTCAAACTTGGAAAAATCCTCCTGCCTCAGTCTCCAGGTGCTGGGATTACAAGAGTGTGCCACCACGCTCAGCCTGTATTTATCCTTCTTTACAGCTGAGTAGTACTGTGTGATTCTAGAACTTGGCAACACCTCACTCCGTAGAAGGAATGTGTTGATGAGGTGTGCAGAGGGAGCTGGCTGTATAGACAGGAAAGGGTTGGGGAAAAAACCCACAAAATCAAAAGCAAAAAATGGATTGGTTGCTTCAAAGTGATTTGCCTTGGAGAAGTAAAAGGGAAGAATCTTCCTTACTTATTATGCTGACTTGGGTTATTTCAAACATCCTGTGTTATGCTGCATTGCATTACATTTTTTGAAAATGGCTCATTTCAAGTTTTACTTGATTATAAGACACTTAGAACCATGAGTCTACTGTGGCTTGGCCTGGTCTTCTGGGGTGTCGTGTAGAAGTTTAGCCCAGAACAATGGTTTTCCCTAAAAATGAATATAATCTTATAATTAGTTAACAATTTTTATATCAAATATTCTGTTTAAAAGTGTCATTATTAGTTTTTTACTAGACTTCTAGACTTGAACAAGTCAGACTAATAAATGAATAGCTAACAAATAATTAACTGAAGAGATTTATAAAACAAATTGACAAGGCAAATTTTAAAAAGTTAATCTTTATTTATTTATTTATTTATTTTGGTACCTGGGATCAAACACATGACCTCATTCTTGCCAGGCAGATGCTTATGCCACTGAACTAAATCCCCAGCCTACTTGTCTTTAAAGTCAGATAGACTCCTTAAAATAAGAAAAGTAGGAAATGGATCATAAGCCACATACTGAGTTTTTTTTAAAATGAGTTGCTCTTGGCCTAGCATGTTAGCACATGCCTGCAATTCCAGTTATTCATGAATCTGAGGCAGGAGACTTGCAAGTTTGAAGCCAGCTTGGGTTACTCAGTAAGACCTCATCTCAAAATAAAGCTAAAAGAAGATAAACCTAGAGACATAGCTCATTGGTAAAACAGTTGCCTAGGGAAGATTCTAGGTCCAGCCTCCATTACAAAAAGATTCTGTAATATTTATAATTATTGTATTTTCCCTTACATAAATGTAGGACTATAGGTGAGTTGTGGTAGTCACAATTTTTAGTGTTTAAGTCTATTATCAGGCAGTTAATGGATTCTTATCATGCTCCAATTTGGAGACAAAACAGTAGATAGTGCATAACACATGAATAGAAAGAGAACCTCTGGTTTAATTTAACATAGCTTTATATTGTGCAACATCTTCTTTTGAAATTGAAGTACACTTTGCGTTTTCAGGTGGTGTGCTTCCTGTGCACCCCACTGCCACCAAACCACCCCCAGCCTGCTGCCCCTGGGGACACCCCTACCTCCTGGACCTCATGCTGTGGTTGATCTTCAGCTCCCACCCCTTCTCCCAAAACCTTGGACTGCAGTGAATTAATAGCGTTGTGTCAATGGGATACTCACTAACTCTCACCCAAACAGAAGACTTCAGCAGGCTCCAGTCAGTGTGGTGAGTTTGCCCCTAAAATAGAGGTCTACTATGGGTAAATAAGCGCAGCTGTAGGACCTTGGAGAAATTGGCAAGAGTGTGGGTGATCCCAGCCTCCACACAGAGAACATCAGGCAGGTTGAGAAGGGTGCCAAAAAGGCCTCCCCCAACCTGGAGAAAATTAAAAGGGCTTATGAGACACTCAGCTGACAAAAACACTACAGACTGAGAGATCTGGTGGCTAGATACAACCTGAAGACATAGTAACAGGAGGAACTAAGGGTGGACTTACATCAACACTCCAAGGCTAGTCAGCCCAGGAAGAATACAGGACATTCCTAACAGATCCTGCAGGAGGAATTCAGGTGACTGGCCTTCCTCTTCTTTGTGGTACCCAGCAACTGGACAAACATCAACCACACAGCAAGACCTTAACATACACATTGTCAACAGTTGAAACTAGCAGGATTGAAAGGCCAAATATGAGTCTAAAAGGTAAAAATGACAAAATGAAAAGGCAAAAGGCAAAATGCAATCTCAAACATCTAGACCATCAGGAGCAAGTACAGGCAACATTGAAAGAGAGAACTTTAAAAGTCATACCCCAGAAATCTCCAAAAAGATAACAAATGAAATGAAGAAACTAGTCCATGAGGCCACAGAGAAAATCAAATTAGAAATAATTTCCCACTTAAAGATAGAAACAACAAGCTTAGTAAAGGAGTTGCTCAGCAGAGCCAGAGAAGAAATAGATTAAAAAAATACAAAAACATGGGAAATGGATTGAAACCTTGAACAATATAGAAAATGAACAGAATCCATGAAACAAATTCAAAAAGATATCCAAGAAACAAAAAATTTGATTGAAAGCTGGCAATACCATTTAAATGAAGCTGAGGATAGAATTTCAGACCTTGAAGACAGGAATGCGGTTAGTGACAACAAAAGTGTAGCAATTTTAAAAACAACAAAGCAGCATGAAATGACAATCTAGTAGCTTCAGGATGATGCCAAGAGAAACAATATAAGACTAATAACCATCAATGAAGATGCAAGAGTCAATGTGAATGACATAGGTAAACTTTTCACAGAAATAATAGCAGAAAATTACCCAAACACAGGGAAAAAATCAGATATACACATCAGTGAGGCATATAGGATGCCAAACAGTCACAATCAACATAAATCCACACCCAGACACATAATAATTAAGATCTCAGACATACAGCATAACAACAGAATACTAAAAGCTGTTAGAGAAAAGACACAACTCACCTATCAAGGAAAGCCCATAGAATCATGACAGACGTTACAGTGCAAATCTTCAAGTTAAGACAAGCCTGGAGTGAAGTATTTCAAGCTCTGAAAGAAAACAAAGTTCAATCCAGACTGATGTACCCAGCAAAACTGTCTTTCAAATTTAATGGAGGAAAAAGATACTTTCCTGACAATGAACAGTTGATGAAATTCATGTCCACTAAACCAAACCTAGAAAGAGTATTGAATGACATACTAGATACAGATAAAGATGACCACAAACTCCGGAACAACAATAGACAGAACCCACCAGGCAGGACAAGCAATTAAACAAGTGGGAAAAGTAGAAAGCAAACAAACAACTGGAACATAACATGGCAAAATTGAGCCAGTACATATCAGTTACATCCATAAATGGAAATGGACTCAGTTCACCTATCAAAAGAAATAGGTTGACAGAATGGATCAAGAAACAGGATCCCACAATATGCTGTACACAAGAAACACATCTGACTCTAAAGGAACCTCATGGATTAAAAGTCAAAGAATGGAAAACAATATTTGACACAAAGGAATCCAGCAAAAGGCAAGGATAGTTATTCTGTTTGCAGATACTGTGAACTTCAAACCTAAAATGATTAAAAGAGATAAATAAGGTCACTACATATTTATTAGTGGAAAACTTCAAGAAGAAGAAATAACAATTATAAATATATATGCACCAAATACAGGAGCACCCAACTATATAAGACAAATACTAATGGATATGAAAAACCAAATACACAAGAATATGATTTTAATAGGGGACCCTAATACCCTATTGTCACAAAGAGTTAAATCAACTAGACAAAAAGTCAGCAATGAAAAAGTAGAACTTAATCATACCTGTGAGCAAATGGACTTAGTAGATATTTATGGAGTGTTCCACCCAACCACATCAGAATGCACATTCTGCTCAGCTGTGCATGAGACATTCTCCAAAACAGACCATATATTAACCCATAAAGCATTCTTACATACATGCAAAGGGATTGAAATTATACCATGCATAATATCTGACCATAGCACTCTGAATAAAGGTAGGAAAGGAAGAAGTTAAATTATTTACGATTTGCAAATGACATGATGCTTTTCATAGATGACCCAAAAAACTCCATTAAAAGACTACTAGATGTAATAAACAAATTCAGTAGCATAGCTGGATACAAAGTCAACACTCAAATAAAAATCAATAGCATTCCTGTACACAAACAAAAAACTCACTGAGAGAGAAATTATGAAATTATTGCCTTTCAAAATAGCATGTAAAAAATGAAATACCTAGGAATCAACCTAACTAAAAATGTAAAAGACCTATATGCTGAAAATTATACTACTCTAAAAAAGGACATTGGAGAGGATATTACAAAATGGAAGGATATTCCTTGCTCTTGGTTAGGAAGAAGCAACATTGTGAAAATGGCCATAGCCCAAAACTGTTATATAGATTTAATGCAATCCCAATCAAAATACCACTAACATAACTTATAGATCTAGAGAGAACACTCCTGAAATTCATTTGGAAACAGAATAAACCTAGAATAGCAAAGGCAATTCTGGGCAACAAAGGGAAGGCAGAGGCATCGCCATTCCTGACTTCAAATTATACTACAAAGCTTCAGTGATAAAATCAGCATGGTACTAGCAAAGAAATAGACCATCAATGGAACACATTAGAAGATGCAAACACAACTACAAAGACACTCAGCCACCTTATATTTGAAAAATGAGCTAAACATCTTCACTGGAAGAAGGACAGTCTCTTTAATAAATGGTATTGCAAAAATTGGCTTTTCATGTGCTGAAGACTGAAACTAGATCTTTGCCTATCACTATGCACTAAAGTCAAGTCAAAGTGGATCAAAGATCTAAATATTAAGAGAGAAACACTAAATCTACTGGAAGACAAGGTAGATAGGAATCTTGGAGACAAAGGGGTAGGCAAAGAATTCATGAATAAAACACAAACCTCATGAGAAATACGTAAAGAATCAACAACTGATTTCTCAGATTATTAAAAAGTTTCTGCACTTCAAAAGAAATCACCAACAAACTGAAAAGAAAACTCAGAGAATGGAAAAGAATTTTAGCCAACAATCCCTCAGAAAAAGGACTTACATCCAGAATACATAAAGAATTAAAAACACCAAGACCCCCAAATTCAAAGATCCACATAAAAAAATGGGCATCTGACATGAATGCACATTTCTCAGATGAAGAAATACAAATGGCAAATAAATACATGAAGAAATGTTCACCATCACTGGTCTTTCGAGAAATGCAATTTAAAACAGCATTGAGATTTCTTTTCACTCCAGAAAGAATGGCTGCCATCAAGAAATCAATTGATAACAAATGTTGGTGAGACTGTGGGGAAAAAGGAACACTGTACCACTGTTGGTGGGAGTGTAGACTTGTGCAGCCACTATGGAAATCAGTATGGAGATTCCTAGAAACACTAGGAATAGAAGTTCCAATCAATCCAGCTATTCCCTTCCTGCGTATTTTCACAGAAAAATTGAAAAGATCACATCACAGTGACATATGTCACAATTTGTAATAGCTAAATCTTGGAAATAACCAAAATGACAATCAATCACAGAATAGATGAAAAGATGTGGTATTTTTATACAAGGGAATATTACTCAGCTATAGAAAGGATGATCTTGAGGCTTTTATATGTAAGTGGAGGCAATTTGAGCTTATCCTCATAAGTGAAATAAATCAGACTCAGATTTTTAAGTATCATATTGTCTCTCTAGTGCAAATAAATAAATATAATAATAAAACCTGAAAGAGCAATAAGATCCAAAATATACAATAGGTATTGTAATAATGAAAGGGAAAAAAGTGCTCAAAAGGAAAGAAATACTTGTAGGTATACACATATAACTATGTATGCTTAAGTGTACAATATAGATAACCATACTACTAACTTTTTTTGGTTTATCGAATAGATTGGTTTGTACAGTCATAGTTTGAGTGTCTTTATTTTTTTGTGCTTTGGTTTGTAACTTGAACAACTACTTCTGAGTAATAATATGTAATATATTAACTAGTGACGATTTCTTACTGGTTTCTTGACATTCTGTATTATTTCTACCCTTTTCTGTTTTGCTTTAAAAAAAGAAACAGCAAATGAGGCGATTATGAGTGAGAGAAGCCCTCCTTCCCCAGCTATCTTGACATGGTTTTGCCAGAGTTCCATCTCCCAACAGCACCTCTCCTGGGAGGAAAGTGGCAAAGTAGGTGCTGTTTGTCTGCAGATTGAAAACTTCCCTCATGAGGAGAAAGGGGCAGAATGTCCAGCCACTGAGGAAAAGCGGGCTCGAAGGTAAACCTCCCAAGCAGAACCCCTTTCTGCTCTCACCATGCCACTCCTGTGCATGGTGGGGGAACCTGGATATTTCCTATCCAGAATTACCACAGATCCTATTGTTTGGATCAAACTAAAGTGACTAAAGATAAGTCAAATGCTGGATCCATTTTAGGGAAAATATACAAGGACTATGTTGCTTTGTAGCAGAATTTCCTTATGGAAAGAGACCTATTTTTGCTGAGAAACAAGTTTCATACCTGTAAGAAATATCAAAATATCCCTCTATGCTCTGAATTCAAACTGCCCAAGGCTAAAATCTGGCTCAGCACCTTAAGTGCTAAGCAATTTATGGGAGTTTTTGTCTCTGATCCTCAGTTCCTTTTTTCTGCAATGAGGACCATACGTACTTCTTGTATTTGTTGTTGGGTTGATGTAAACTAAGATGTGTGAGTTCAAAGGAGTGGATGGGTTTGAAGAAAACTTTAGTGTGTCCTGGCTCCTGGGATGGTTCCATGGGTAATGGGGCACTTCCCAAGGGTCTAGTTAAGTGGCATCTTTGAATTGCTTCTTGAAAGGAGTAGAGTCAAGAAACTCTACACCTGAGCTGAAGCTAGTAGTCCTGTTTGAAGTCCTGGGGAGGAAAGTAGAAGATGACAGAGAGACCTTGGGTGGGAAAAACAAAATTCCTTCAGTAAATTTAACATTGCCTTGCTATGTGGCATCCAGCTACAATCAATGTCAGTGCTCACGCATGTGAGGCTGGATGTGGGTATGGAAGACCTGACATGTCACCAGTTTAGGCTCAAGCTCCTGCGATTTATCCACTCTCCGAGCAGTGTAAGACAAGGTATAAACAGTGTTCAAAAAAGCAAACATCTTTTACTTTGGCTGTAGAAAAGATTTATAAATCGATAAAATGTGCCCTGAATTTAGGAACCAGGGAAACTTTTCACTGAAGGTGAATGGAATTGAGACTTATAACATAAAGCAGCATTCTCCGTGGAAGCTAAGCAGGATCTAGACAAATTGAGTTGGAAACTGAGTGAAACTGGGTGATCATAAAATTTTCAAGTCCAGTGTAATATCCAGATCAAGGGGCAAGTGGTCACCAGTCAGGGTGGAAGGGGTTCCCACCAAGATAGAAACTTAAGCCAACTGTACCAGTACAACAAGATGCATGCTTAACTTCTGTTTCAGAAAAGGAATTTTTAGAACTATCAAGAAGAAGCCTAGAAAGGATTTATCAGACAGCAGTTTAAAGTTACACACTCAAAAGTGGGTCAAAGGCATTGGGAATAATGAGATGCTCTATTTCCTAGCAGTGAATACATTTATGCTTCTCTTGAAACTCTAGGGAAATGTGCTCCATCCCTTCCAGAAAGGTGCCACCCATTTTATCGGAAGGAGCACCTTTTGGGGGAGAGGAGGGTAAACTAGTGATTTAAGTGTGTTTTGAATTCTCTCAAGGTACTCCTTTATCTCAGGATCAGCTTTCTGCCAGGTTTTTGCTCTTTATCCAGTAGGTCAATTTATGGACTTATAATATTTTGAGGACTTTTGAATTTGATGGGCCTAAAGGAAAAGAGTCTTAAATTTTACCTAGGGAAAACTGATATTGATCATGTTAGTTTTTCTTTCAATTATCTCCTGGATATCTGATGGATATTTGATGCTTTTTTGTGGACTCTAATCTTTTGCCAAATGGGCTAGTCATGTCTCATCTCATTTATTTTAGCTCAGCTATCATTTTATTATTGTCTTCTGTAAGTTCACTGATTTTTTGTTTACTAAATCCAATATCTCTTTAGTTATGAGAACTTTGAACCTGCTGAGCACCTTACTGGTCAGGTTTTGATTTTGCTATTGTTTCTTCTTGCAGCACTTCACATAGTTCAGCTGTTTAACTTTTAAATTTTCTTTCCCTCAATGCCCTTGGACCAGCTTTTGGGGAGTTCAGAGTTTTTGGAGGTATTCTGCTGCCTTGTCTTCTCACGTGTGTGTGTGTGTGTGTGTGTGTGTGTGTGTGTGTGTGTGTGCATGATGAGGTTTGCAGGTCAATTATGGTGGAAAAACTTCGTTGCTAATGTGATTTCTTTAGCTCATGTCTGCTTTTCAATGATGTATTCTGGGCATGAGTAATTAGAAACTGGTTTGTGTTATGTTATTAGTAACATAAAGTGAACCAGATATGGATGTAATAAAAACCCATTAGTATCAATGACAGTCAACATGTCATTAGCAAGAAAATCAGAAACCTGAGTCACAGAGAAACTGAGTACTTGTATTCACTCATCCTGAGAATCAGTAAAAGCTTCCCCATTCCTCCCTTAACCATAAAACTAAGATTTATAATTTAATGCAATCTCAATGATACATGAAATTTTGATACATACTAAATATTTACTAAATGTACCAACTATTCCACCTTTGACAATAGAAAAGAATTCAATAATAACAATGCATAGTTACCTGAATATTTAAATATTAATGCAGTTTACTGGAAATACTGATAAAAATGGAAGGGTAAAGAATGGAAGAATAAAAAAGTGTATTTTGCTGTCAACATTTATTCAACCATTTAAAATCCTCTTCAGGTTTTTTGAAAAGATAAATAATTTAAGCATTTTAAAAATTCTTTCAACCTGTTCCTTTATTTTAGGATCATGGTTCTAGCCTTTACTAAGGGAATTCTCCTATGGATTGCCTCTGAAAACTTCTACCAAATTCCAGAACCTAAAACCTTTTTAAAGTATAACTTTTACTTTTACCTTTCCTTGTATGGTCTTCATTCAGCTGATATTTTTTTTTTACCATACTTCAAAACTAGACAATTATTTCTCAAACCTTGCAAAGAATTATTAGATTCCAGAAAACTTACCTCTTTCAGATTGTATATCCCACCTGAGGTCTGTGTGGTCACTTAGACCTCAGAAAAATTTCCAAGACTTAAAAGAGCTTTGCTTTTTTTGACCATTTTGGAGCCATTTTAATATTAATTTTATCATCTAGGTATTGTCTCAGAGTCCTAAGAGTGTCCTTATAGGACACTGAGCAGTCAAGTTAGAATTTGTTCATTCACTCACTAAACAGAGGGGTAGAGAGATCAATGAGGACAACATCATGCCTGGTGGTGCAGTTTTGGCGTGGTCTTGGGGCCTCTGATACTAAGTGGGGTCTTGCCCCTCATGCGTGCAGAAGCCATGAGTTAAGTCAGCCAATAAGGAGGTCAGGATCAGTACACTCACGTCTGCCACCCTACCAGGTGGGAGAAAGTGTTAGCATAGTATAAGAAGGGAGAGAAGAGAAGTAGAAGTTTATAGCCAGTCACCATGTCTTTCTTAGTTCACATGTTTGTCTTATGGGACTTAGCATGTTTTGATGAAATATTTTGAGCTTGTGATCTCAATCAGATGAGATAGCTTCTTCTGTGCATATCCATTCTTAAAAATTCAGTCCTTAAAGATAACTTAGGTATTCTGTCATTATGGAATTTATGTTTAGGTGGATCCAGGCCTTAACTGATATTTAAGGCCGTGGTCACAGGTACATTGGCTTTTTTCCCCCCTTTTTGGTGATAGTAAGTGTTAAACTCAAGGTTTTTTCACTGAGTTTCTTTAAGCATCATCCCCCTTGCTGAGACAGGATTTTAGTAAATTTCTCAGATTGGGCTCAAATCTCAATCCTCCCATCTCCACTTCCTAGAGTGCCAGGATTTCAGGCATGCACTCCACATCCTGGTAAAAGTGGCTCTCTCTTTTGCAATTTACCAGAGTCAGGATAATTTCAGGAAGTTTGTTCAGCTAAATGATTGCCCCACTATTGTTCAGACATAAAAGCAGACCTTCTAAATTTCAAATAAGTCTCATAAGCAGTCTCCTTCCCTGGGCATCCCTTAACTCAAAGAAGCCATGTCATTTATTTCTCTATGGTATCTGACAAACCCTTGGAGTTTTAATTTAACATCATGGGGAGACATCAAGAATATTTTCAACTTAATTTCCCAGTGACCTAAATTCTAACATGGTGCAGATCTCAGGAGATGCTGATAGTTCTCGCCCTGGGGTGGCCTCATCTTGCCGGGCCACAGCCACTTACCAAGGCTGCGAACTAGCTGAGGCACAATGGTTGTTATCACAAAGTTTATTTGAACCAGGCAAGAGGTGTGTGAGTCCACACCCCTCATTTCCTCCATTGCCCCAGGACAGTGAAACTGGTGAGAGGTGTGTGAGTCTATGCCCCTCTCTTCCTCCATTGACCTGGGATGGCACGACTGGTTAGAGGAGTAGCCTATAGATCTGTAAGAATGCCAGTGACACAATAGAGCCCTGCATAAAGCACACATGGTATACAGGCAGAACTACAGGCATAGAAGTATTTCATACAACACTGAATCCAGGACTTGGCAACCAGCCCTACTGGAGGACTCCAGAACTGATTCATGTATCTGGCCCCTTTTACTACACCTGGGAACCAGAAACCAGCACAGAAGAATCAGGGACTCAGTAACTGACGCTTTTCTCCCATTTTTTTCTTTTTTCCTCTTTCTTTTTATTTTCTCTTTCTTTTTTTCATTCTTTTTCCTTGTTTCTTTCTCTTTTTTCTGTTTCTTTTCTAAATGACTGAGGAAAACTCCAGCCACAGAAAACTAATCCCATCCCTCAAATATAGTGACCAAGTTCAGATAATTGCTTGAATATTGCTTTCTTTTCTACCCTTGCTTCTACTTCCTTTCTGGTTATTTTGTTTTATTCACTACATTCCCCTAAATATTCCTACCACATAGTAAAACCACTCTACCAAGGACAAACACTTTGCACACAAACTTTTACTTTATGATTTATTCTGTGTATAACTATAGATTTTGCTCCTGTGGTCTAAAGTACAAAACAAATAGTTATCACAGATTATCAGTTTCTAAACTCTGCTTGATGCTATTGTTATGGCAACTTTACTGCTTTAGCCTGGATTTCATATCTGTTGTAGTCAGTTGTTCTCCCGTCTGTAAAAATACCAGGAATTCCTGGGTTAAAAACTCACCACAGGGCTGGGGATTCATTTGAATGACATAAACTCTTGCCTGGCAATCAATCCTGAGGTCATGAGTTTGATCCCCAGTACCAAAACAAAACAAAGCAAAACAAAACAAAACAAAACTCACCACAGCCCACACTCTATATCAAAGGACTGGAAATTGAGCCAAACAGATACTAATATCGTATTCTTAATTAATTGGGAAGGCAAGATCTTGGGACCTACATGAACCAAGAATCTCCTACACACAGAGGACATCCTTGAAAAACAGAATTTTCCTTGATAGGACTTGATACTAGTTATACAGCTACCTACTATGAATACTCAAAGAATCATCACAGAAAATAAAATAGGAAACATTTTTGAAATAGAAAATGACAAGGCAAAGAAGCAGTATGAAATCTCAGACCTCCAGCCCACCCAGAACAAGGCCAGGAGACCTCAACATAGAATAAATGGGAAGATACACATGAAATCTCTGAAATGATATTAACTAAAGTAAAGAAACAACTCCATGAGACTATAGAGGAAATCAGAGCAAAATTAATCTGTTAAGTATTAAAAAAGAAATATCAACATGTATAAAGGAATTGCTCATCAAATCTGGGTGGAGATAGATAAAAGAGTAGATGATGATAGGAAGAGGATGAAACAGTGAATGATCAGTATAGAAAAAAAATAGAATCCATGAAATGGATCCAAACAGATATTCATGAAATTAAAAATTCCATTGCAAGCTAACAAAAATGCTTGAAACTGAAGACAGATTTTCAGACTTTGAAAACATGAACACATCTAGCAATTATGAAAGGAAGATTTCTTGAAAATAACAGAAGAACAGGAAGTAATTTAACAGATGCAAGATGATGTGTAGAAAAATAATATAAGAATAATTGATGAGAATAAAAAAGCAAGAGTCAACACAAATGACGTAAAAAGACTATTGTCAAAGCAACAGCAGGAAATTACCCAAACATGGGAAAAGAATCGGACATACAGATAACTGAATCATATAGAACTCCAATTAGCCATGACTAAAAAAAAAATCTATACCCAGACATCCAGTAATCAAGAGCCCAGAAATTTAGTACAAGAACAGATTAAAAGCTGTTAGACATGCCATCTCATGAAGCAAACTCTGTCATGATGATGGGTAAGAGCTTTATCCAGAAGAGAAACCATGCCTTCCCAGGAAGCAAGACCTGCCATGAGGATCAGAAAGAGTCACAATCAGAAAAGAAACCAGGCCTCCTGTAAAGCAGACTCCACCTTGCCAATGAATAAGAACCTCAGTCAGAAGAGAAACATTTTGCTATGAGCTAGCTAGTGCACAGACTGAAAAACTAGAAGAGAACCCCCCACCCACTGAATAAGAGGACTCAGGGTGAGATGTTAGCAACTGAGGGGAGGGAATAGCTTGATGCTTACATTGTTTGGTTGACTGCAGTTATAGGGCTGGTGGTCTGGGCATCTATGTGGAGCATGGCAGTGTACACTGTGGCAACTGTGGGGGATTTCTTCCTGCCTTGTTGTTGAAATTTAATGTTTTGTTCCATTTTACTGTTTTATTTTATCCCTATGTCTGGTAACCTGAGCAACTATTTTGAAGTTGATAATACGCAGCATTGTTCTCACTGTTTTGTATTGCTCTGATTTATTGGTTTGTTTTATTCAGTGTTGTTTTTAATAGTTTTATTCTGTTTTGTTTGATTTTGCTATGTTTGATTGCATGGACAACTACTATGAAGGTAGCAAGATATATTATGCTAGCCATTGTTGATTTCCTGTTATTCTATTTTGAATTTCTTTTTAATTTTTTTAAAGAGAACAAAACCTAACAAAACAGAATAAAGCCAATCAAAACACAGCAGTGAAAGTGGTACAGAACTAGATAGGTCAACTAGACAAAAAATCAACAGAATATTAGAACTGAGCCAAACTTTTGAACTAATGGGCATCATATATATATACAAAATGCTTGGTCCTATGGTATCAGAATACACATTCTTAGCTGCACACAGGAGGTTCTCCAAAATAGACCATACACTACCTCATAGAACATACTTAAGCAAATGCAATACTACATGCATGTTATCAGGCTGTAATGCAATGAAGTTGGAAATCAATAGTAAAGAACCACAAGAACTTTATAAACAAATGGAAATTAAATAACACCTTCCTGAACAACCAATGAGTCATAGATAAAATTAAAGAAGAAATTAGACAGTTTTATAATTAATTTATAATGAAAGTACAGTATAATTGAATTTATGGCATGCAATGAAAGCAGTCTTAGGAGATAAATTTTTAGCAGTGGATAACTCATATCAGGAAAACAGAACAAATGCAAGTAAACTTCAAGCATTTAGAAAACGAAGAGCAGGTGAAACCCAAAGCTCATGTGAAGAAGGAAATTATAAATATCCAAGCAGAAACTAATGCATTGGAGACTAAGTAAACAATACAAGAATCGTTGAATTGTGTCAGTTCTTTGAAAGATTAATTAAAATTGACAAATCCTTCACCAACCTTATTAAAACAAGGAGAGAAAAGACTTGAATCCATGCAATTAAGAATAAAAGGGTGAAATCACAATGGACCCTGCAGAAATTTGGAGATCATCTATACCTACTTTGAGAGCTTGTATTCTAATAAAACAGAAAATGCAGAAGAAATGAAAAGATTCCTAGATGCCTATGAATTACCAAAACTGAGTCAAGAAGACATAAAAATCCTAAATAAACCAATATCAATCAATGAAATTGACGATGTAGTTAAAAGCCTACTAACAAAATAAGCCCAGGCCCAATGGGTTCACCACTGAATTCTGCAAGATATTTAGAGAAGATCTAATAGCACTACTTCTCAAACTCTTTAATGAACTTAAAATGGAAACAACACTCCCAAATTCATTTATGGAAGCAAGCATTACCCTGACACCAAAAGCAGAGAAAGACCCTACTAAGAAAGAGAATTACATGCCAATCTCCCTATGAACATTGATACAAAACTACTCAATAAGATACTCCTCAATAATCATCAAAAAGATTATATACCATGACAGTGTGATTCTTACAGGAATGCAGGGATGGTTCAACACACACCAATCTATGAGTGTAATACAGCATATTAACAGAGCCAAAGTCAAAAGCCATATGATCATCTCAATAGATGCAGAAAAAGCTTTTGACCAAGTCCAATACCACTCCACAATAAAAACGCTACAGAAAATTTCAATAGATTGGCTTTAATCTCAATCTGATAAAAGTTATCTATGAGAAAGGAACAGCCAATGCCATACTAAATGGACAAAAACTGAAAGATTTAACTCTAAAATCAGGAACATGACAAAGATTTCAACTCTCATCACTTTTATTCAACATAGTTCTGGAAATTTTAGCTAGAGTGAGTAGATAAAAACAAAAGGAATATATGACAGTGCCTTGAAAGTGGTCCAGGCTAACCTTCAACCTTCCTGCCTCAGCTTACCAAATAGGTGAAATTGTAAGTGGAGTCACAGTGTGCAGCTCAGATACTGCGTTTTAAAGAGCCTGAGCCCCATTTGGCAAAGTTTGTGGAGTTCCAGTGTTGATTGTGCATAGGTGTATAATTTGGGGTTCAGCAATGAAAGTTTATTTACCTCTCATCTCAGAAGTGTGCTGTGACAACCAGCTGTACCAAGAGCAGAAGTGATATTGGCCTGCAGTGTAAATTATTTATTGGCTATATATTAGTGTTTAAGAATTATGCAAAGAGTATTTTGGGCTATCTCAAACCCTGGCATTATGTTTTGTTCATGGGACAGTGTTATTGGAGTTTTAGTCCAAGTTTTTCTTAGGTGAAAAAAAGGGCCTTGCTGACCAGTCATTTACAAAAATTGCACTACATGGCAGTCACACTCTATCCAAATCGACCCACGGTTCATAAGGACCAAGTCGGTTTTTGAAATGCCCCATTATAAAGCAGATGTCTTTGATGAAGGATTTGGGCTAACTTCTGAGATAGTGCATCATTCTGATGTAGGAAATAGTGTTACATAGGCCAGTCTGTGGACACTTTTTTCTCTCACATGTCTGCAGTGATAAAGAGTCTGCAGTGATAAAGCAGGAGTTTAAGAATAATGATAGTGATGAGAACAAGGAAGCAATCAGACATTTATTTACCAGGAAGCTGCTAAGCACTTCACATCTGTTATACTCACAAAGGCCCTATGATGAGCAATTATTATCTCCGTATTGCAGATGAGGCATCTGAGGCTTACAGTGTAGCTAGTAAGTAAAGGTATCTTAAACACAGGTTCTGAGCTGCAGCAGTAAATGGTCTCAGTAGGCATTAACTTGCTGAATGTGAGGAGGAAGCAAAGGAGATGTGTTAAGTTCCTTAAGTGTTTCAAGGGCTGTCATGTTAACGCAGACTTACTCTGTGTAGCTCCCAAAGATGTATCCTGAGTCAGTGGGCAAGCGACAGACTGCATCTCACTACAAGGAAGGTTTTGTGGGATATTTTTCTGACATGCACCCCAGAAGTGGAATGGTAGAGTTGGGGAAATAGTGATAGTCTGTGGTAGGAGAAAAAGATTCTTTTTTTATTTCTCTATTAAACTTTCACTATAACAACAACAATACTGCCACCACCAGCACCAACACCAGCACTAGCACCGTCTCCAGCAACAGTAACAGCAACAGCATTGCCTTGCCCATTGCCTGACCATGGATTATTCCATTGAGTTCACATCCTGGCCCTGCCACTTGCCAGCCTGTGACCTGCAACAACTCCACTAGATTGGGCTGGTGGGACAGATGGGTAATGCCTAGGCTCAAATCCTAGCTCTGGGGCAAGTTGCTGAACTTTGGGGTTCAAGGTCTGCATCAATAAATAGGGCTTATTCTAGGAGTTGCCTCTGGGTTGTTGGAAAAAGTTGATGAGTTGATCTATGTGGCTTAAGTAAGTACTATGTGTGAACCATTATTTGTGGTTATTGCTATAACATTTGTAAAATAAAGTGTGTTTCCTTATTTCCAAGCCAGTGTTTAGTAAATAATCCTACCGATTCTGTCCCATGGCAGAATCTTTTGGATGTCTAATAAGTATGGCCACGGAATCAACTGAGAGGAGAAATTATTTTTTCAGGTAGCAACAAGTAATACTATTGAGAAACAAGTCTTTCAAGTAGCAACAGCCACTAAATTGGATATATTTTTGTACCAGGGATCGAACTCACAACCTTGCACATGTCAGGCAGTGTTTATGCTTCTGAGCTAAATCCCTGGCCTCTAATTGGATTTTGATATGTGACAGGATAGTTCTTTCAAGCATTAATTTGTATTTTGCCATGTTTTTGTTTCTGAGTTTCCAAGCAAGCTATATAGCCAAGCCCTGCAGGAATGCTTTGCTTCTGATGTTTTTTGTAGTCTATATCTGAAAGTGTTCATAGACATTTTGATGTCAATAATTAATTTTGCTTTTAATATAATCTGGTCTTCACTAAGTGTAATTATGTGCTCAAGAGGTGCAAAAGTGAGAAAAATGGATGAATGGGGAGGGGTAAGAAAAAGTGCAAGGTACTGAAAAGGAGACAAAAATTCCTGGGGCCCATGCTTGTCAGAAACCTGCACACTTAGTGGGCTCAGAAGAAGAAAGGGGCTGGATCTGAAGGAATATGGTTGGGAGAACGAGGTTCTTAGCTTACATGACTGACAATCTTTCTCGGTACAACTTGGTAATTTGGAGCCAAATGATAAGTGAAATGATATTTCTTCAGCAGTTTGGTAGAATAAAGTTCAAAATCAGACTTTAGATT